>VZTY01006845.1:56311-91343 GCA_013400935.1 Turnix velox | reverse complement strand
GGGCACGGGAGAAGGAGCGGCCGGTGGCCACCTTCCGAGAGACTGTGGCCACTGGCGTCCTACCATTTTGCTCCTTCTCCCTCCACACTCCCTATCCCCGTACCTTTAGTGCTGGGTTAAAGGTCAGCGATTGGACACCGCCGCCCTCCGGGGTTACGGAAGTCTGTTTTGTCTCCGTTAGGGTTCTCCCCGGTGGGCTCCATCCCCACCAGCATCCTGCCTGGCCGATGTTACGGTGGTCCGGGAAACCAGTGTGAACCTTCAGACTGACCGAGAACACCAAGATGAAAGGGAGTAGTGATAGCGTTCCGTGCTCTTTGTTCTAGCAAAACCCCATCCCTCAAGGCTTTGCTGGGACATCCTCCTGCGTGTGATCACTAATTATTTTGCTGTGATCCAACATGGGCACCTCTGTCCCCATCAGCCTAACCCAGAACTCATCTATCTCTCCAGTCCTACCTCCAGCCTAGTTCTCCGTGTTTGCCACCACTGCAGCCCCAGAGTAGCTTCTCTGGAAGGTTCTCCGTAAGAGAAGCCAACTGTCTTAAACAGCAATGTCTGAGGTGTGACAACTCTTCCGAAATTTTTTAGCATTAATCATTCAAAACTTTGTCTCTCTGTTTGCTCTTTCTATGAAGAACACAAACACAGCTACTGTTTGCCACGAGGTTTGCCATTGTGTGGATAGCCTACCTGGAGACTTTTGAAAGAAGCTTGCCTCCAGTGGGGGAACCGTTTCCTAAATCTTTAAAGAAAAAAAAAAAGTGTAAGTGCCAAAAAGATTTAGGAGTGTGCCACTCTCCTTCTGGCTTCCTTCTTTGCCAGATTTACTCCTACAAGCGATTTACTGCAGACTTCTCAAACTCTCTGCTGGGCTCCCTTGTTTTAGCTTTCCCTCCTGCATGCCCTTGTCCCAAGCATTTATCCTATAAGCCTGTAGGACAGAGAGGTATTTTGCCTCTGCCACATCCAGCAAGTGGAACTCAAGCCGTGGTGGGAGTTTTGAAGTTCCACAAACAGTGAAAAATATCATTATTGCCAGTTGCCATCCATTCCTCTGTTTTATTTTACAGTTAAAGCTGTTCCAATTCTCTTTCTGTCCTGACTTTGGACTCAGTTTTAACTCTAAACCACAACGTAGTGATATCTTTCTTTATGCACCCATTATGATGATGTTTAAACCATCTAAACTCTTTCTGAAAGCATCAAGTGGCATGACTGCAACCATCTTTTTCTATAAAATATTTGCATATATAAAATATATGCAAAGCTGAAGAAATCTCTTTGATACTGACTCATAAATGAAGGCTAGATCTGGAGCATGTTTGTGGGTTCTGGTAACTTCCAGGACTTAAATCTCTTTACACAAGCAAAGAGATTTAGAGATTTAGATTTTTTTTTTCCAATTTAATAATATCTGGATCCTTTTTTGGACAAGAGAGAAATAAATATTCTATGGAATACGTCAGCCAGCTTTAGTGGAGAGCTGGCAGATTTAACAGTGCATCATCTTCCATAAACACCGATTAAGCAGTTGACAATTTATTTGGCTTTTCCCAAGCTTTTTGTCATATTCTTACAAGAAGTTACTAAGGAAACAGGATAAGCACAAGGTAAAAGGTAAATTTCTGCCTCGGATTAGCAAGTGGTTGAAAGACAAAGCAGCAGGAATAAATTGCCAGGTTTTTTATTTGACCAAGGAAGTTATCAGGAGAGTTGCTTCCTCTGTCCTGTGCTTCAAATTACCTGAAAGTCACCAAAAGGCACTTCTGTGGGTTTTATTTAAGTCTTTTAGCCCGAGCAATGGCTTTTAGAGGAAGAAGAACAGGAGATAGAGGAAATAACAGGCAGACCAGGCTGCCGCTTCATTTTGGGCTCTCATTTGCCATTTCAGTGGTTAATACCTCACCTGCCCACCCCCACAGCAGCCCCGAGATGCTTTGGCCGGACATACAACTCCCTGCTTTCCCTTCTGCCAAACCAAGGTCGGGGTTTCAATGGGGAGGAGACTAATTAAATATCGGTCCAACTGGAGCAGAAATTGCCTTGGCAGTTTGTAATTAGCCTTACAGGGGTCATGCTGGATCGATGGCTGCTCTGGGATTCCCGTGATGTATGTAATTATCTCTCTGGTTTTAGCCCAGGGAGGTTTACATCCCTCTGAGTAAAAACCTCACACCAACAAAACGACACTTGAACATTAAACTCAGAGATGTATTTCTGTATCTAGTTAAATCTACCTTTCAGAAGGTTGAGACAGAGTTGGGAATGTTTAGCCTGGAGAAGAGAAGGCTCTGAGGAGGACTCATAGAGACTCATAGCATTACTTGAAGTGGGTCTACAGAAAAGATGGAAGGGACAGTTTGCAGGGGGGTTTATCAATAGACTGAGGGGCAATGGTCTTAAACTAAAGCAGGGTAGGTTTAGATTAGACATTAGGAATAAATTCTTCACCATGAGGATGATGAGACACTGGAACAGGTTGCCCAGAGTGGTGGTGGAAGATCCATCTCTAGAGACATTCAAGGCCAGACTTGATGAGGCTCTGAGCAGCTTCATCTAGTGCAGGATGTCCCTGCTCACTGCAGGGGGGTTGGACCTTTGAAGGTCCCTTCCAGCTCTGTGATTCTATGATTCTATGATTTGCTGATGCAGAATCACAAACATGGAGATGCTCAGAATGTGTGTTTGACAAAGGGTGACAGCAATGCTTGGGGCTGCCTCTCTCAGCTCCAGGGCAGCACAGCTGGAAGGGCCAAAAAGAGTTGGGTCCCTCAAACAGGGCTGACAGCAGGCTGTGTGCTGTGCACAGAAATGTCCAAGCTAAGGAAAAGATAATGCTAAACCTCTCCTTTTCATGGGGGCTGCTGGCACTTGTTGCAGAGCCTGAGAGAAAATAGGGTTGCCTGAGGATGGTGAGGATTTTAGCTGGGGGAGAGATACTCAAAAGCTCATCTTCCTGATTTATTCCTTCTGGAGATGAATTTCAGCTTTCTCAGACCTCTGGCCCACTTGTTCAGCATCATCCTGAGCAGGTGTCTTTAGGATCTACTCAACAGCAGTAATACTGTCTTCTTGCCTCAATTTTAAAATCAATGGATTGTTGACATCGTGTGCTGACTGAGCTCAGGTCTGGGCTGCTTCCAGGCCCCTCACAATCTTAGATTTTGAAATTTTTGTTAACTTTCATTTGACAAGGCAGCTAAGACAATTCTGCATTTTACAAGTTTTATTACAGCCATCGATGCTTTTGTAGCTTTTATCCTGGCTATGAACTTTGGATGGAAATTCCCTCAAAGTCCTCTAGTAAGTCCATAGATAGCCCAAAGTGTAGCTCTTGCTTCTGTGCTCCTGAGAGCATCCATTCAACAGCTTCCTCTGCTGTTGTCTTCCAAGTGCAGGTCAGGGTAATGACATTGATTCACCATGTTCTTTATATTTTCAGAAACCAGTAATGAGTGTCTCTGCTTTCGGCAGAGATAAATATAAAAATAAGGTCCTTGCCATGAAGGGCTTACTCTAAATCACAGATGATAGAAGATGAAGGATAGACCTGAGAAAGGATGAAATTAAGAAGGTAACAGGCAGCAGTGCAGTCACATGTAGGCTCTCTCTACAGAAGGAAATGTATGTTAGCTGCCATTTCAGAAGTTTTATTTGCACTTAATGAGTCCAAGAAAGGAATGAAGGACAAGAACTGAGTGGCCAGTCAGTAATCAAAGTGGCTAAAACAGCTGAAAAAGTCTGGAAATCAAACAAAATAGTTGAGATTTTTCAGATTCAATATTTTTAAGTGTGCATGCTAAATGAATAGCAATTTTGCCCTGCATCTTGTTAGCATGAAACGGTATAGGTGCTTTCCTAAGATTGCAGGCTGAGGCAGAAGCAAATCTGTGGTTCCCCTGGGGAAGGTCTTGGGGGAGGGGAGTTGGCATCAAGCTCCACTGTTTTGGGCCAGCTGCAGAGAAAGCTGTGTCCTGCAAGCTGAAATATCAGATGCAGATCCCCAGCTGGTGGCAGTTGTCACAGCTCCCTTGAAGGCGATGAATCTGTGACAATTTTTAAGCAGCGAGCTCTGAAATTTTGACAATGAGCTCTGATTACAGAGGACCGACGTGACCATCCATAAAAAGGGCAAATTGGATTCTGAGATGATGAAGAATTCTGGGGCAGAGTAAAGGTAAGAAAAGAGTGTTATGGAGTCATTAGTAAAACCTCATTTGGAGAATAGCACAGAAACTCAGACATTCACGTTTCAGAAAAAATTAAATCACTCTGAAATCAGAGTCATTAGGAGACTGACAGTGATCTTAGGAGAGCTTGGCTTGTTTGCCCTGGTGAAACAGGAGGACTGTCTATAAATACATCAGTGGGTAAATATCACAGACAGACAGGCAAAAAGCTATTTAAGCTTAAGGACAATGCTAGCATAAGAACAAATGGATATAAACAGGTCCTGCATAAACTTACATGGGAAATCAGAAACAAGTATTTGATTCTTCTATCCCTAAAAATCTTCAATGCTGGTAACAACTAGTGTGGCCAATAACACAAACATTTTTGGAGGGGAATATAATGAGTGGATTAAAGTGATTCTGTGACTTGACTGAAGTAGCAGGGACTGGACTTCACCCAGACTCCGCTCCTCAGCAGACTTTGCCTCCTGCCTACCAGAATCAAAGTGGGCCAAGCATTCATCATGATGGATAAAGTTTAGTGAGAAAAGTCAAATAAGCAGAACCACAGTCAAAGCCATTCTCTCACTCAGAGTGAATGCTAATGACACTTGTTCATTGCCGCATGGAAAATTCACTTAGTAAACTAGGTTAATAAAAGGAAAATTCTCCTCTCTGAGATACAGGCCCACTGGCTTGAAAGCCACATGTCATGAACCTTGGAAATATTTTGTAGAGTCCTTTTCTATTCTCATTTTTTTCAGTGCTATAGAAGTTTACTACAGATTTATAATTCTTTTGTTTTTAAACATGCACCCATTACCAGAGTAAAGTAGTGTCCCGCTCTTGTGATTAATAGCCTGTCCTCTGCATTACTCCAAAGTCCTTAGCAGTAGACAGACAGTTTTCAATACATTTCTGAAGTATGGGAGGATAGAAGGGCAGCACATGGGATGGGAGAGGTTCTAGATGTTCTTTGGTCAATGCATCGAACATAAGCAATGACACATAAAGTTCTCTTTTCAGTATATTCATAACAGAATTTGTGGGACTCGAAGGGACCTTCAGAGATCATCTAGACCAGCCTCACTCCCAATGCAGGTTCATCTAGAGCAGGCTGACAGGAATCATATCCAGGCAGATTTTGAATGTCTCTAGTGAAGGAGACTCTACCACCTGTCTGGGCTATGTCAGCCTCAAAGTGAAAAAGGTTTTCTTCATGTTGAAACAGAATTTCATATGTTTCAGATTGTGCCTTACTGAGAATTCTGGTAGTGTCCTGTCCTCTTGACACCCATCCTTTAGCACTGATCCACTCTCAGTCTTCTCTAGGCTGAACAGGTCTCTCAGCCTTTTCTCATTGCCTTGATCATCTTTTTAGCCTTCTGCTGGACTGTTCATCAGTTCCCTGTCTACTCTGAGGGTCTCAGAAATGGACACAAGTACTTGAGATGTGGCTTCACCATGGCAGAGTAGAGTTGGAGTATGATCTCCTTTGACCTGCTAGCTATTCTCTTTTTAATGGAGAAGAGAAAAAGGGCTGATCAGGTAATTTGATGTGATTGTCTAGCTGGTGAGTTTTGCCAGAGAATTCTTATTTGCAGGCACAGGAGTGAGTGGTCAACATACTGGGTACATGTGACAAAACCTGATTGGTTTCCACTCCCATGGGAAATCGCTGTCACCAACAGATGTTACCCTCTGCTGGGTCACCCTCACTATTTGCTGGGTTTCCCTGGCTGGTACTGGCAGCGGGGACTGCTCAGGGAATGGTTGAGGAAACCTGCTCCCCGTGACTGCCCTGGCAGGCAGCAGAGCAATGTCTATGGGCTGACCAAGCTTTCAAGTGCTCTCTGGACTATTTTTGCAGCAGACCATGTGAGCTGATAGAGCTTTTTATTTTTAGTCCTACGGTACTATTTGTTGACTATGTCTGTTTCCTATGTGGCAGGTACTGAAGTGCCAAGGCGATAAGAAGCCTTTTAATGATACGCCAATAAATGTTACAGTCAATAAACGTCACCATCTGCCTTACACTTAGCATCTGTGCCCTTCCAGCCCTATTGGTGCAATATTTGTGTTGTAACCCTTTAGGTTCTAGACCTTTGTATCATCACTGGTTCACTTCAGATTTACTTCTGACACTCTCAGTCAGCAACAAGATGTTCTCCAAGTGCTCCTTTTGAAAGCAACCAAATTCAAAACTCACATTTCCAGAACAAGCCCTGCTGAGGGCTCACTGGAGCTTTACATCCCCTGATTAAAGGGTTTGGACAGATGCTGGCTACCCAGAAGAGAGGGGAGGGCCAGCTGGGGAAGCTGCTCACCACCACATCAGTCAGGACAGACAGACAGCAGCATCTCAAATCTCAAGCTTTGATGCTGAATCTTGGGGCATCTCTGCTCTTTTTCAGCTTATCAAAACTGCAACCACCTGATGGAGACATTACAGTGATGGCCATTCTGCTCAATCCCCCTGCCTTTTTCTGTTTAAGGTCCCACTTTTTAAGAACCACACTCTTGCTTGGTTTTTCTCGGCTTTTATGGACCTGTTTGCAGCACTTTCAGTGCTCATTAGAAATGAGAAATGAGAGTCACACTCATGCTGGATTTCCTAGCATTCCTGAGTTTAGAGGACATTCTATGTTTCTGTGGCATCACTGTTTAGCAAACAAACTTTCTATGAGGTCTAACCTCACATGCCACATGCCATATTTTGGTATGTTATATTCTCCTGACATATTTCAGATGTAACCCACTGAAGTTATAACTCCATGTTTCTTGTTAAGGAGAACATCAATCTTTCTTTACTCCATGGCCTTCTATTAGACCTCATGTTTCCAGCAACCTTATAGGATACTCCTGCTTGTAAACAAGAACTGAATTATAGAACATTGTAAGAATTTTGGGCTGAAGACTGTTTGAATTTTTTGACTCCTTCTTCTTTCTCCATGTCTGTTATACTCCCAATGGAGAGTTTCTGTATTCACATATATTTTGAAAAGCTGAACTGTAGTCAGTATTTCTGCATCTTTCAGACAGTTTCCAGAAGGTGTATTTCAGCTCCTTATCAGACATAGCTACAAAAAGGAAGTACATTGTGTAAGTAAGATAAAATCTCTTTTCAATTTAAGGAAAATAAGTTTTATAATGTTTACCTTAGATTTTTTTTTAGGGTACCTTCAAAACACTGCTGGTCTCTCTATACTTCTCTATATATTTTCAGCATGTTACATGTGCTGACTTGATGTGATGATATTTATAAGCCTGTATTACGTTAATCAGTAATTAATACAGTGGATTGACGCTATAACCAGTTAATTTTCAATCTGTAGAGTGTTCAGTCCTATCTGCATTAATAATTTCTATCTGATCAGTGAAACAGACCATGATAAAAGCTGTGTAAGAAAGCTTCCTTTTTTACTAATTGGACTAGACTTGGAAACCAGAAGCTTTCCTGGGAGCATTGCCTATTTTCCTCATAATTATTTGCATGTTCAGTTCAACAGCAAAACAAGTCTATAATTGTTCAGTTCAGAAAAGAAAAGCTTCTTATCACGTATGTCGGCCAGAAAAAAAACATATGCAATGGCTATATCAGTGCCAGATAGTACTACCTGCACTAATTTAGGATTAGGAAGTGTATTAAACAATAACTTAAGAAGCAAAGGACATGAAGGGAAGGAAACCGGCTGGAGACATTGTTTAATGTACCCTTGTTAGTGCAAGGAAGAATTTTTCCACTGCTCAACATGTAAATTATATTCACTGCTTAATAGCACCAATTGAGGCAATCTGAGGCAATTTAAGCATTCAGAAATGTTTGGTAACCAATTTATATTTGATATGTAACTCACGACATTATTGACATCATCTTCAGATTTAATCATATGTGGGGAATAGGACCTAAACATCTCACTTTGATGTTTGACAGAACTCATGTACACAGAGATCCTCAGATGTTGCTTGGCTGCTCTGCTGCAGATTGAATATCACTGCTTAATGCCACTGGGAAGAAATAGCACCTCCAAAATAACTTGAGGTAGCTATTTAGCTTTCCAAATTTATACTAGGAAATGAGACTAAAACTGCAAAAAATGGTGGGATGTTGGTTAGAATTTTTTAAACAGCTGAAGTTAGTGCGTAGTCCTTGCAATTCAAACCCACATTGTTTCTTCATCATTTCATCCCATCTACACTCACAGGACTGTATGGATCAGTAATAATTAGTTTAACACCACTACATTACAGGACATATATATATATTTGTGTCTACTGATCAATTACTTCTTGAAAATAGGATTATTTAACTGGTTGATACAGAAGTTGGAAGCATCATCCACTACTTCCTTAGAAAAAGAACTGGAACATTGACCAGCTATGACAAAGGGACCACCCTTCCAAATACACGCAAGCATCTTCCAAGGAAGGATACTTCTCTGTTGTGATAGAATACTGATCATACACCACCATACACCACTGTACTGTGTTGCCATGTAGAGACTGGGTCCAGAGACTCAGATGTGAATGGAGGAAGTGCAAAATGACAGATACTGTGATACAGGAAGACTTTCCAGTCCTCGTTCTTCATTCTGTTGAATACCAGTTTAACTTTTCCTGATTTAAAAGTTGATGGAGGCAACTCCAAGAGGAACTTTATAGGAATGTTCCTTCCTTACTCTGTCCTTTTGATTTTAATGCATGAAGAAATAATTCATGTGCAGGGAAAACTGTTCTGAATCTTTCCAGGGTTTGAATATTGATGCAAATGAAGGCTGGCCTCTACAAAGAAGTTGTAACAAATTATTAATTTAATAAATGAAACATTGTCTTTGGACCAGAGCTAAAAATTCTGCATACATGAAAAATAAGCAGTGAAAATAGTAAAGTCATGAATTCTGCAATAACTTGAGGTCTTTATTATGCTCTTTCAGCTACTACCCAAGTCTCTTCAAAGGCTTAAGCCATCTTCAAAGGCTCCAGCTGTTGAGAATTCTGAATCAAGTAGTCCAACACCATATATACTTATTTAACATTGCACAAAAACAGTCCATAATGCATTTGACTGAAGCTATAGTAACTATAGTGTGACCCCACAATTTTTTCTTCACTCCCCAACAAATACACTAAGATATTCACCTAAAAACTGTAAGAAGAGCTCTTCTATAATAGTAATGAAGCATATTTAAATATTGAGTAACAAAGTTGGATAGTCTTACACACATAGAAAAAGACTTTACTCCTTAAAAACACATGTGGCAGGAATATTTGAGCGAAAGCTGAGCCAAAGACATTTTTATTTCAGACTGTGTACCTTTTAATTTTCAAAGCACAAGACAATTTAATTGCTTTATTTTAAAGTACATTTTATGAGTGCACTTATTAAATGGAGTAGGTCTCTCTAAAATATATATATACAAAATAACCTAATGCAACAAGAAAGAGAAGTGATGGCACATCATGCCTGCAGGACTGCAAAGCTGGACTTAATTTAGCTTCCTCTTCCAACAGGAAAAAAAATGCAGAAAGGCTAAGCAAACACACTTTGAAAGAATTCAACCTTTTGTAGTTAAAAATTGTTCTTTCACTAGGTTTGTAAACACTAGCCTCGCATAAGCTAATTTTGCTTCAACAAAGAGATTTAATTGTTTACTGAAAAATTACAACTGTATATACTTTAATTGCCATTTCAAGCCAAGAAAAATCTTGTTTCAAGTTAAAGGACCTAAAAATAAGACAACTGTCAAGAAACACTCACTTTTAGACCATGAACTTTGACACTGCCCTTTAGTCATCAGTCTAAGAATAAAAGAAAAAAAACAGCCCCTATCTGCTACAACTGTATTTCCTGTAACATATGTTCATGATTGAGGTATTTCACTAGCACAGGATGTACTCAGATGAAACGGAAATTGCCCCTCTGTAACAGTTGGTTGAGCTCCCAAAATAAAGTAAAGATGAGTTTGCTGACCGCAGTGAGATTAAGCCTCGGCTTTCTTCTCAGGGGGAGAGGTGTGAATGCTGCAAATAATTTGAGTATTTGGTTGATACTGGAGAAATATATCCTAGAGGAAAACTGGATATGCAGACAACTATTCTTTTAAAGGTTTCAGACAATGCAAATGGATCAATAGGCAGCACAGCCATTAATTATCAAAGACCTGTTCAAAGAGCCAGGAAGTCTGTGGCAGTGGTAGGATGAAAAACTGAGAAAGACCGTTGGAGAGAGGCATTAAGATAGGTGCTGAGCTATACATAAAAGATACACATATGGAGGATAAGCAAAAAGTATTGCTTGTTCAAAAGAAAACTTGGAGAAACAGCTTGAGGTGGGGGAAAGATCTCCAAGTTTTACAACCATATAGAAACTTTATCTCAGCTTCACTAACACCCTACTTCCCTGAGTACTCGGTGTTAGTGTGGCCAAGAAAAGTGATTTCTGCCCTCTCTCTTGTCAGTCTGTTCTTCCCACTGGAGGGGCTACATCTAGAGTAGCAGCACATCCTGGCCTCCCCAACACCAGAGACTTGCTGACAATCTAGAGCCACACAGCACAGAGCCACAAAGATGGTCCAGGGGATGAAGATCACCACAGAAAAGGAGAGACTGAGAAAGCTGGGCTTGCTCAACCTGGGAAGAGCTGGATCCATCACCAGACTCCTGTAGTTATTCAAAACTGAATTAGAGAAAACCCTGCTTAAGCCTAGCTTTGAGCTAGGGGCTGGACTAGAGACCTGCAGTGATCCCATCTGACCGAAGTTATTCCATGATCATGTTGTGGGATTACGTGAGGTGAAGTGATCCAGGTCCACCTTGCAGGGAGGGAAGAAATTTCACCCCTGATAGCTGGGCATTGAAGAAGAGTACTACTCACAAGAGCTACTTTCTAGGGGCAGACTAGTCAAACTCTCCATTGTTTGGCACTATAGAATCCTAGAATGCATAAAGTTGGAAGGAACCTTCAAATGCCAACTATCCCAACCCTCCTTCAGTAAGCAGGGACATTTTGCACTAAATCAGGTTGCTCAGGGCCTCTTCAAGCCTGGCTTTGAATGGTACCAGGGATGGGGCCTCCCACCTCTCTGGCACCACCGTCTGCCTTGCTAATTCAAAGCTAAATCTTACTGATGGACAAACTATATAGCCAGTCTGTCTAAGCTGTTCTCCTGGAAGGAACTCTATCTACACAGAATCATCCTGTCTGACATGCCAAAACCAGAGGCAAATGTGAGAGATACCTACCTGCTTTTCAGTTGGAATGCATTTTTATACTGGAGAGCTGAAAACAGAAATCATAACGATGATTTTTAAAAGTTTTTAAATTCTAATGATTCAGCAAAAAAACTATATACTGACTTGGGAAATCTTGTGTCTTTAGCATTATGAATAAAACAGTCCAGCTGAAATACAAAAAACAAGTTTTGATGGTTCACTTTCAAGAATTTATTCACTGTGAACATTCTAAATTCAAGTACATGAAGCAACAAGATGAAAGAACATTAATACCATCAGATACATGTGCTAATGAAGCTACCAGTAATGACAAGAGGAAAGTGAGAATGCAAGGCAGGAACAATTGCACATACTCAAAACATATGACCTATAGAAAAAGATGGAGCAAATATTCAAATACATAGACATGCTATTGCAAACCAGATGGGAAAAACACATTTTCCATGTCTGTAATGCATTAAATGAGAAAGAACAGACTTTAACTGCATCAGGGCAAATTCAGCTTGGGCAATGATTCAGGCTAGACATAAGAAAGAAGGTCTTTACAGTGAGGGTGGTGAAACACTGGAACAGGCTGCTCAGAGAGGTTGTGGACGCCCTCTCTCTGGAGGTGTTTACGGCCAGACTGGACAAGGCACTGAGCAGCCTGATCTAGTGGGAGATGTCCCTGCCTGTGGCAGGGGGGTTGGAGCTCGATGATCTTTAAGGTCCCTTCCAGCTTGAACTATTCTATGATTCTGTCTTTTCTGGGAAGGTGCTGTATCCTTAGCATTATTAGCAGTCTTTATGAAAACATGAGACAAGTGTCTGTCAGAAGTGATATATGTTACTGCCTGGCAACAGGAAGATGCACTTGGTGAACTTTGATGTCCTTTCAAGGCGAACGATTTCATATAGAAGCATCTATATATCAAACACAGGAATAAAAAACCCCACTCTAAGATCCAACCTGAACTCAAATTACAGCTATACAGGAAAGATCTGTAATTAATGAGCTTTAGAGAAAAACAGATCTATTTTCCTTGTGATGGCATTTCTTAACTAAAATTTATAGCAATCACCTTGATGTTAAATGAACTATATAAGAATAAGCTCAAGGCATTTTATTACTCAGTACTGAATAAGCAGATTAGACAGCAGCCGGTTATCAAATGGAGTCTCTATGACTATGACTGAAGAACTGATCTATGCTCTGGAGAATGTCAGGCTACATAATCATCCCTTTCACTTCTGGTCTTAAAATGCAAACATAAAACAGGACTTCTCTTTTGTCACCCAAGACCAGAACAACTAAAACAATTTCAGTGATTGCTTATGATTTCCTAGAATGAAAGTTTGCATTCAAACGAATGGCTCTGATTTACTCTTCAAGAATTTTCTGGGAAACAAAACAAATCAGAAGAATCCAAATTTGTCAGTACAGCCTTCAAGATACAAAACCCAGCATCCTAAAATGAACCAGCAGGTGCTAGCAAGAGGCTCCATGATTTCTATAGCAGCATGATGTTAGGCAACCAGCATCTTTTCTTCTTTTTTTCTTCCTCAGCTATTTCAGGAGGTGACCTCATCCTTGTCTCTAATAAAATGACAAAAGCTCAGAAGAGTAGTACGCTGAGCTCACTCTTCTTAGCTCTGTCTCCTAGTCATTACTTTCACTATGCCTCCCCTTACCAGCAAATGAGCTCAATGAATGGGAGTTAACTTCATTATATGTCTTCGCCAGAAGCAGCTTCTGTTTCCTGTCAACATTTCTGGTGGAGAAAGGCTCTCCTCAGCTTTAATTGCAGAGTTCAGATCACTGTATACATGCACCTTTTATTAAGGCAGTGGTTTCATTTTTATCAATGCACACAGACTGATTTTACACATACATGTGTGCAACAGTGGCTAAAAGCAATATATCTGCAACATGATTTTCTTAATTCTGTTGTAGTGTGATTGTCTTTCTGAATTTTAGCAAAGGACAAGCAGTTCCAAAAAAAGTGTATTTGAATGATAATCTGGAGAAAATGACTAGTAACAAATTAAAATGGTCTCTATGTAAAGATCTTACAAAATATCCAAACACAACTAACAATTAAAAAAGTTTGTTAGTTTTGTAATTGTTAAAACAAGGTTCATAAAAGGAATAATCCTTCTTGAGAATTACAGTCATTGGTATTAAAGCAAATACTATTTAAAAATAACAGGTAAGCAACAAATCCCTTAGGCCACATTTCTCACTGAGTTTTTTCCCTGGCCCCTAGCTTTATATATGGCAGTGCTATTTGCACACACTGGGGCTGTAGCACAAGCAGAAATCATTCCATACTTTTGTTTGTGTTTGCTCCATCAGGAGCAATTTTTGAAAATATAAGAGCCATAGAGATCCAGCAAAAAAATGAAGTAAATATGGATGATAGCTTCCCTAAGAATATCTCATCTTATGCATAGCTATTAGTTACTTTCATTTATTTGGATGGTAACATGATATATATAAACTATCTTAGTGTCTTACCCAGCACTAGTGCTAGTACTAGTGAGGCACCAGGATCAAAGTACTAGTGAGGCACCAGGATCAAAGCCCTGGTGGCATCTTTCCCTCTTTGGCTCCAAACAGCACTATATTATTTTATTTTATTCTCTCATACTTGATGCTCCTCTTCCTCCTTCCTGTTTACTTTATTTATCCCTTGTGGGTTTTTTCCTCTTTTTCTTTTGCCATTACTGGTAGTTCCTGTGGAAATTCAATTTTTTTCTTCCCACAGGGATTTTACTACACGCACATAGAAATCAGTAGTTAGTGCTGCCAAAATCATTTCTGGAACCTGAGTTTGGCCAAGTTCAGGATTTCAAGGGACACAGAATGCCAGCACTAATTAAATGTCAGTGAAGACCTCAGACACTGTTTAAAAAGATCTTCACTAGAAATAAGTCATTTTGCTTGGAAGAAAAGATTGATATTTAGTCTGCTCTTGAAAAAGAGCCAGTAAGAACAGTAAAACTGCCTTCTGATAGGAAAGTGTGACATAGACAAATTACAAATTTCCCTTAAAATTTGCTTTACAAAAAAAAAATTAAAGATTGTTAAAATAATCCTCTATTTTCAAAATTAAAATAAGATGGGTTTCCCAGCTTCAAAGTCAGAATCCAGGGACATTTTTCAGTCTTAATTTTTACTTTGCTATATTTGTAAATCTGCCTAGAGGCATTGTCCATTTACTCTAGAGATACATGGAACATTTCTCCCTTTGGAAAAAATAAGGTTTTTTGTTACCATTGTTTTTTGTTGCCATGGCCTTCCCTTCTTTTAATAATTATTAAAGACCTTATTTTGATATCGTGGCTCATTCATGTTTTCAGCTTTCAGCTGTACCTTCTATAATGGTTCTTCTGGGTTTGGTCCAGTTTGGTCATTTTTATCCTCAATTTTTTTTCTCATAATCTCTGACTTACAGCTATGTGTTTTCCACCAGGGACTGACTGGTAGCAGTTGGCTACCTTAAATGGTAGCCAGCTTGGCTGTTTTAAATGGTCATTCAAACGATTTCCAAAACGTAAAATCTGCCAGCTAAAGAAGAAAAAAACCTCCCACATATTCCAAATGTAGATGTTTCGGTCACAGCTTGGGAATCCCTGCTCAGCACTGACACTCTGAATCAGCAGCACATCCTTCAGCTGCCTGGGCCACCTCTCCTGGCCTCAAGAAGTATCCTGACAGCAAGAATGTGTTAACCATCTTCACACCATGCCAGCTTCTCTGCAGAGAGGTTGCACCCAGGAAGGCTGTGACAGATTATGCCTGGTCCCGTTCAATAGGCAGCACAGGTAATGCAGGACAGAGGACTGCAAAGCAGATTTTTCTGTGCAAGGAAGCAATGGCCAGACAAAGAACAAACTGAGACAGCAACTGCAGTTTAAAAAAAGAAAGGTCTTATGATTAGTGGATGTGGGCTCCACACCCAGGCGGGCATGCCTGAGTTCGATTTATCTTTGAGGCTCCAGATCATCAACATGAAGTAATATATGATCAACAGAATCCAAGTAGGCAACTTGTGTGTTTAATAAATAGCTGAAAATAATAACAAAAATTTGTCAGTGTTGATAGCTGCATATTTGGCACCTTAGAAAAAGCTAGAATGATTTTACAAGTTGCTGTTCAGATAGAGTGACAATGTTCAGCTGTCCAGGTCACTCAACTGGACATTTAGCCCTCTCTGAACCACCCTTCAAGAGAGTAATGTGAACCTGTTACTGAATGTTATCCTAAAGAGTCAGCAGTCCACTAATACTTTGCTACACTTGAAGTCCTTCACATCTTATTGGAAATATTATACAGATTAAAAAAATATTTACAGAGTGGAGATGGAGAGATACATGGTAAAACTCAGATGATTTGAAGCAACTCTTAAACCAGGACTTTTATGAAGCTTCCTCCTCCCCATGCAAGTTTCTCACTCATGACATGGTGTAAAATATCAGAGAAGACATAGCCCCCATATAGGGCAGTGACCCATTTTAATTGGCACACTAAATTTTATGTGATCTTATGACATCTGGAGGCTTGTTTTGAATTTTTAAAGTTACATATACTTAAATCTCAGTCCTCCAAATAAATTTATGAAGTGCAGCATTTTTCCTTTCCAGACACAAACCTTTATAAAATCTGTCAAGACAGATTTTTACAGTTTTCAAAACATTTCAGAAATAATATCAGTGTCTTTGTGAACTGGTAGAGTTTCATCCATCTTTGACATAGACATAAGACTTAGCAGTAAATACAAAACCCAGCTCCCTGTCAGGAGATTAAGAGTAATACAAGATAGTTCTCTAGAGGAACAGCAGATAAGGAAATCCATAGCATTCACAAATATTACTTCAAATCTTCAACGGGAATTAAATCAGCTAAAAAAAAATATATATATCATAAGATTGGCTTTAAAATCATGAGATTTGAAATATAAATAAATTGGGAGTTATTTCTGTGCCGTTGAGATTTTGAGCCTCTAGAGTGTGCTCCAGTCATATTTTCAAGCATTTCCTTATGTAGAATATGTAGATACTTTATATCCACTGAAGGTTGAGATGCATTCATAAGGCTAATAACTTAGAAGTTGAGGCCATCAGAGAGACATGAAGTTAAAAAAACAATTCTAAAATTACAGGATTTGCTATATGGCAGAATATTTGAAATGTAATAGAGGAGAAAACAACTAAATGGACAAAAGGCCTGGAAACACATAAACACATAAGCGTTTCTGAAAATATAAAGAAAAATTTCTAGTGGTGCCATAAAATGCAAAATTTAGAGGGTAAATTAGCAGGCCACCTGGTGTACCAGTTTAGTGATCCTCTTGATACGCATTCATAGCAACCATCTGCAGAAAAAAGAGACTTTACATACTCTGAATTGATCCCTCAAATATAAAGGAGACAGGCTTGCAAAAAGTTTCAGATTCGCTTTCCAATAATTCATTTTCAACTCTTTGTACTTGCTTTCCAAATCTCTCCACATTATTTTTAACACTTTCAGGCACTTCCCCCCAGTATCTAGATCCAAAGACTCTACTTTTATTCAAAATAGGTTTTTGAACCATCATAGAATACAGAACTACTCAGATTAGAAATTACCCTTCAAAATCATGTTGTCTAACCTTGAATGGGAAAAGGGAACCACAATAAGACTATCGTGGATGCCCCCTCTCTGGAGGTGTTTAAGGCCAGGCAGGACAAGGCACTGAGCAACCTGATCTAGTGGGTGGTGTCCCTGCCTATGGCAGGGGGTTTAAAACTAGATGACTGTTTAGGTCCCTTTCTACCCAAACTATTCTATGATTCTATGATCTCGTAATCCTCCAGGGATGGGGATTATACCCTGACCCTGAGGACATTATTCAGTAAATTATTTTTGCCACTGAAAAAAAAGTTTGCATTCTTTCTTATATCAAGATCAAAACTGTCCCAGTGCAATTTGTACCCATTGTCCCTTGTCCTCTCCACATGGCTCCTTGTAAAGAGTGAACCTTTGTCCTCTTCATAGTCAGTCTTTAAGTGATGTCTAGAAAACCATTATGAGCTTTGATCTGAGCCTTCTATTCTCCTTGGGGAAAGGACATAACTCTTTCCATCTTTCCTCACAAGGCAGGTTCTCCAGCCTATTTTGGACTCCAAACTATCAGAGGAGGTCCACTGTTATCCTCCTTTGGACTGTCTCTGATCTGTCCATGTCTTTCCTGAGCTAGACCAGAACAGGACACAATATTCCAGGTGTGGACGGACAATTGTCGAGTTGGATTGCAATGTTCACGTGTCTCTTAGCTTGTCATGCCCCTGCAGATGCAGCCCAGGATCCAATTTTCTTTGGTTGCTGCAACAGTCATGTTAGGCTTGCTGTCCAATAGGACCCCCCCAGCAAGGCTTCTCCTCAACCACACAGATTATATCCCATATTGACCTCTTGGTTATTCTGTCCCAGGTGCAGAACTGTGCACTTCATAGTGTTCTTGATGGCCAGCACTTCCAGCCTGTCCAGGTCTCTCAGTAAGATGGCTCTTCCTTCCGTCATGTCCACTCACCATCCAGTTTGGTATCACCAGCAAATCTGGTGAATGTGTCAGACCTGTCATTCAGATAATTTATGAACAGAACAGGGATGACAATCTGTTCCCCTCTGTAGAGGGCTCTACTTATGCCAGCCTGAGTAAAAACCATTAATCATCACCCTGAGTGTGATCTATTAGACAACTTCCTACCCATCTCACAGACCACCTACCCAATCGGTATCTTGCCAGTTAGTGCAGGAAAAGGCTTTGGGAAACAGTATTGAATACTTTGCAGAAGTCCATCAAGAAGCTGAAGTTTTAAGGAAAATGCCAAATGCTATACCAGAATCATGAGGGTGAGAAACCCCGTGTCTTCTAACCTGAGCATTAATGTCACACTAAAGTGTCAAAAGACAGCAGCACCTGTTGGCTCTTTCAAGTCTACCCTGGGTCTAATGGTTCCGTTTACAAATAAATTCTCTATTATGCATTAATGTGAAATACACATGAAACATGTCAATAATCTTCCTATTTTCTCAGCAGTTCTGCAATATCTATGTAGAACTAACCATGGTAACATGCATAAGCATATACAATTAATAATTGCTCATTGACGTGATTAATTTGCTAAATGAAAGACTAATTTGATAAGCTAGAATCTCCTAAGTGGGGGAAAGAGGCAGGGTTCTGTCCCCATTGCTGTCATGTATTCACTCAGAGATGGTTAGTTTATTTTCTATGTAGAGTTCATGTAAATCACCTTTATAAATGACTACTTTTCCTACTGCCTCTAAGTTGAAAGTACAGCACTTCATATTCTCCTCAAGCATCCTATGTCACATAGGCAATCAATAAGAGTGATGAATACTTTTAACCCTCAACTTGGCCTATAGCGAAGTGTCAAAAACACTCCTATAGGTGACAGATGTATGTCTGACTTCTCAGTATGCACTTGCATCTATAACTTCCAAAACCCAATGTGCCAAGATTTCTTCTACTGATCTGGCAATAGTGTGAATTGCCATCAGATTCATTATGCCGTAGCTTAAACCTGTGGATCTACCTATTTAGTATTTAACTTAGGTCAGTAAGTGAAGATGAAAACTTCCTTTCTTGCATAACATGACAGAATAATCATTCAATCACCCCTTGAGAACTAGATAGACTCTGATTTGGTAGCAAGCGATTGTGAAATATTACTCCCCAGCTATAAGATGTAAGTCACCCAGCCTTCACCCAGATAGCTCTCACATAGATTTGTTCTGGAGATTTACTTCAGTATTTCTGTCTGTGCAAAGTCACACCTTAAAGCAGGCCAAAATGCAGCCAGATTTCTTTATACAGTATGAACAAACAGATTTCCTAAGTGAGAAAAATAATTTCTCAGTATCTGACAAACTCTTTTCAGATGAAAAAAAGCAGTTCAAAAGCACAAAGGTGGGACAGAGGAGCCAAGAGAGAACAAAGTACAAGGGATGGCAAAAATATCATGGCAGAGACACAGGCAGGAAAGAATCCCATGTAGGACTCCAGGTTGCATGGCAAATTGCTGACAGGCTCTCACACAGAAAGAAATTAACATGAACTAGCATTGGCTTCCATTTTCCCATTCATACCACGTGCAAGGCTCCATCAGGATAGCAAACACAATGCCTCAGCTCTAAAACACTACACAATAGCCCCATACCAAGGCTGTCAATTTTGGAGAGACTTTAGCTTCTGCAGTCTCTTGATTAGGCCCCTGATTAAGACTTTTTCACAGTATTAACACAAAGACGTACTTTTCTACCCATTGAATTAGTCTACGTCCTCCCCTTCCTTATACCCACAGCATGAGCTTTAAATATTAGAAAGATAAGGAGCTTGAAAACACTTCTGAAGCAAGCACCATAATTCAGCACCATTGTGAATTTCATTATTTAAATAAAATACTATTAATAAGCAAATCTCTCATTGCTCATGGGATTGTGCCTCAACTAGTATTTAGTCAAAGTGATTTTTAGCTGCACTAAAAGAGAATAGAAAATAGGCTGGTAAATACCAGAAAGCTGATACTGAATTCACGGTGCACTTCACACCAGTACAAAGTACAAAGAGCCAAAAAAAACCTGTGCTTTTATGAAGCAACTAATGAGGACTGCTACTGAATGCACACTGCTAGCAAGCTCACTCAGTGATTGAGTAACTGCAGAAATAAGTGCATGCAGTCAAATAACAAATTCGTGGAGCACCAAATTGAAAAAAGCCCTAGAACACTGATTTTGGCCACTCTAAAAATGTCAGAATTTGAAACACTCGGTAATAATAGTGAAAAGAATATGGGGGAATCAATGTTAAAGCAAGGTGGAATTTGTTCCAAAGAAGTACAGGTGAATGAAAATGAGACAGATGACTTTTCCACCCTGGATTGCTAAAAGTGTCTTGGCAAGAGTGAAAATAATTACTACCTGATAGCTACTTATTACAATTTCTAAGTAAATCACCCCGACAGTCTCTAACCAAGCATCCATGGGAAGGTGCATACACTACCACATTACTGTTGCATTTGGTAATGTTTCTGCCAGAGCATGAGACACCTAAAGATGAAATTTCCCTTTTGCCACAAAAAAAGGTGATCTTCAGAAGCTGGCTGAACACACTGATGATGAGTGAAGACTGAGTGGTGCCTATGTTTTGTACTACCTCATGCTCCAGGGTACACAAGAACCTGTAACACTATTCTCAAGGCACCATAACCAAAAAGGCAGTTCCTTCGGCTTCTCACCATCCCTTTCTCAGTTCATGAATCATGAACCTGTTTTCTTTCAAAGCTAAAGTCAACTTCTTCCTTACGCTTATCCAAAAAACATACAAAGTGGCCTTGACTCATATAACTCTCCATCCATTTCTTAGTATTTACCCAGTCTTACAAGTGTTTATTGCAGTTTCACATACCTTTCTGGAACATGACAGGCAACTGATTTAAACATGCTAGATTCTTAAGTTCAGATTAATATTTCAGGAAGTTCAAGGTTGGAAGGGACCTCTTACATTATCTAGTCCAACCATCAACCTAACACTAATAAGAGCCATCTCTGAGCTGTATCTCTGAAGACTATTTCTAACAATATCTTCAATACCCTGGGCAGCAATGCTTTATAAATTTTAGTGCAAAATATTTTCCTAATGTCCAGTCTAAACCTCCCCTGGCGCAACATGACTCTTCTAACATACTGACTTCTTCATGATATAAGAAAGAAATTCCTTACAGTGAGGGTAGTGAAACACTGGAACAAGTTGCCCAGAGAGGCTGTGGATGCTCCCTCTCTGGAGGTGTTTAAAGCCAGGGTGGATGAGGCACTGAGCAACCTGATCTAGTGGGAGGTGTTGCTGCCTATGGCAGAGATGTTGGAGATAGATGATCTTTAAGGTCCCTTCCAACCCAAATCATTCTATGATTCTATGATTTCCTTTCCCCAACCTTCCCGCTAACTTCTCAGCTGAAGAAGCCATATGTTGATGCAGCATGTTCCTTTATTAAAAACCTGTCCTTTCCTCTAGATTGACTACAGACATGGAAGTTCAGCCTAAAAAGCTTGTTCAACATTTGTGTCTAGACATACAATCTTCAAAATATTCTGTGTCCATAGATGAGCTTTTTGCTCTCTGCACTTCAGACCATCTGTTGAGAGGGAAGGATGCCCACTGATAAGTTAGCCAGAATCTGTATTAGTTGCCAAAAGGAAGGGGATATATAGTCCTGACATCTGTTTCACCAGAAGCCCTTTTCTCTCCCAACGATATTTCTGTTTAATCTCAGCCACACTTGTTAAGAATAGCATTTAAAAGACAAACTAATGAAAAACCCTGCAAAGTACTGGAAATACTGGTCAGCATAAGGTTACATTTCACAGATCTATGGAGAATTATTGAGTATAAAAATGACAGGAATGTTGGAAGAAAGTTGAAGGTGCTCTGGCAATATGGGCGATCTCATGGCAGATGAAGTCACCAAGGGATAAAGTGAACCACAAAGGCCTCACTATAACTTATCCCAAGACAACAGCTGTGCTCTTAAAGAGAATACCAAAGGGAAAGGCACAACTGAGTGATTAAGATAATGCCTTTTCACAGGGACAGAAAAAAGAACAAGACATTATGTCTTACTGATTCAGTGAGACATTTGACAGTGGAGGGGGAGGAGGAAGGACACCAAATGAATGCAGGCTGCCTGTCTTTTGCTTGTAGCCTTAGTGTGTTGAGCCAAACTGGTACTTCTGGAAGCTGAATCTATAACATACAGCAACAACTATTCAATCCACTAACGTTAATGAGATTCCTCCAAGAGAATACAGTCTCTGATGGTCTAGAACAGTGTTACTAACAAATGTGAAAGAGAAACAAGCACAAAAGTAGAAACAAGGCATAGATCAGAAATTGAGAGATGAGAATGATTCATTGAATGTTATTCGTACCACACTCAATGAAAGGGGAGGATATAATCCAACAAGATACAAAATTGATCTCAAAGTAATCTTTTGTGCATTAAGCACAAACTCACTTCTGGCAATCTACACCATAAACAGCTAAATTTATCTCTGAATCTGGTGCTGACTCCAACTTTAAAAGTTCTGATTCGTGATCAGAGGTCACTTGTCCTTGATGTGTGTTTCATCCAAGCCTGTATATGGGTTAAATCTAGGGCATGTACTCACACCAACGAGCCTGGAAATGATTCTGAGCTTCTCAGCACAGAATATAATGTAACCTCTTTTCCGCCCAACACCTTGACTCTTTTGGGCCATCAACAGAAGTCCGATCTTCCTTTCCCTAGAGATTTTTGGTTCTGTTGCAATCCCATCTTGCTTGGAGAACAGCTGCTGAAGCACTACACTTGTCAGACCAATGTTTTATGGTAAGCCAAAAACGCTTGGAGGTTACCATAATATGCTTGATTGCAATTCATAGAAATTCAGCAGCTGCTACGTGAGCAGCTGAACTATCTCTGCAATGAGGATGGAAAACTGCATGTCATGGGATGGAAAGGACAGCTGGGACCAGAAAGTGTCACAGCCACCACTAGGTGAGCATCAACACTGTGAGTCAGCACCCTCACTGCTCCTATTCTTGACACACATCTCATGCAAACATGTAGTTCTGAGACACAGGATTTCCCATTTACATTTCCAGCAGCACCTCGTCTGTGTAATAGTAACTGTAAAGTCTAGGTAACACTATAACACATATATTATGCAAGAATTACCTCAGTATTGCAGGAAAAAATCATAAAGCATCCTACAAACTCTTGACAGTTATGGGTTTTCCCATAATATAAGACACAGGGGAACACTGAGTTACTCTCAGTTAAACTCCCTGGCAGTAAAATCATGGAAATCATGAATAAAACTGAGCTAACACTTCTAGGAAGTAGCTAAGTATGTCCTGAATCTAGATTGTTGAATTGAAGTCATATAATGGAATTTATTACACAAGACCTGCCCTGGCAGAGCTCTTTAGTATTTTGTCACAACAATCCCAATAGGTGCCTAGAGGGAAGAAACATGAAGATAGATTTGAAAAATCATCAGGATTTTCCTCCCTGACTCTCATTTCCAGGAGACATCCCATTCATTTGAGACTCTAGCACTGTGCCCACTCCCAAACTGCCTGCTAGCTACATTTCCCATGAGAAGCTACACTCCTAAATTCACCATAAGCCTGATTCCCAAGTATCCTTCCAATTCCCCAGTGAATTTCTGAATGTGTATTCATGTTTAGCTAATCTTTTCCCCAAACTGAGAAACTTAAATATACTTCCTTTTCATCCCAAGCCCTTTACATTGAGGAAGGTATGCAGATTTCCAGACAAGAATCCAAATACACTACATGATAGATGCATAACTGAGGTCATGCTCCTCAACAAATATAATCTAGAATCTTTAAAAACACCAATGGTGGCATGCATCCTTTTTTGTCTCATAGCATTTTCAGTGAAAACTGAAGGTTGAACAGGTTGACAATAAACAATGAAGATTTTAGTCTTTGGTCAAGGATGGTAAAAGCTGGCAGAGCAGGAATTCTCAATGCTGCATTCCTGCTGAATTTCAGGTTATTATTTATGAAACACTAATAAATTACACTAAGCTAAGAAAACATGTAGATTAATGTTACCTCATGTTGACAAAACTTCCCATAATGTTTGGAAAATAAAGACCTTATGCTTTGTATAACTGGATGTATCACAACTGCATGTAATTTTTCAATGTTGATTTGCTTATAGCACCAAATTTTGGGGTTATTTTAGCCAAATGGCTCTCAGCCACACACAAGTCTTTATTTTCTTAGTATTTAATTGAGAAAAATCAAAGCATTTCCCAAATACATGATAGACTTAGAGACTGTACTTTAATTTGTTTGTTCTTTATTTTTTGCCTTATGATATGAGTATATTAGAGCTTTGGTATCAAATATATTCCATTGTTGTTGTATTAGAGAAACACTTAATTTTTTGTTTATGTATTTCCATTCCTCCTGCTTTTGTAGTAGATGAGCACTCCACATAAGCTATACTTTGCCTCACAGACCTTAGGGAATGATGGAGCCCAGCAGTTCTCCTAGATTTTATTTTCCCAATGAATATGGGCTTAGGAACAGACCCACAAAGGTTTTTAAGAAAGTAACTCCTATTCAAAGTTAATTTCAGCTGCAATTAAAAGCATCAAGAAGCCATTGTGGATTTAGACCAGTACTACAGGATAACACAAGAAATCGGTAAAAGCAGATGAATCAAGCCAGTTTGATGATGACAATGCAGTCTAGAATTCTAACTATGTGGGTATTCCTTGCTTCTCAAATTCTTAAATTCAAGGCTGCTCTGCAAGTTTGGTCATCCCTTCCATTACTGTGATAGGCAGACAATTATTCCCCGAGCAGTGAGAAAATTACGCATGTTTCAAAAAAGATAGCACAGTTTAGACCCTGGAAGATACTATCTGTCATTTTAAAACCTGTCATGGCTAAAGATTTCAGCATTAACTTTCATGCCAATGTGTGATATCAGACAGTCTCTCATGTCCTGTCTGATTGCTTAAAATAACACATTGCCATTCCTTTGGAGTTACACAATTACTTTACATTGATATAAATAACGCTGTGGTTTAAGCTTCCTTGTCCATAAAGCTTGCTAGGTCTGATTTCACAAACTTCTTCAGATCAAAACTAAATAAAACACATCTTTTCCCCCTATGTTAATCTGTCAGAGAAAGTCTGGTCAATAAAAAGAGTATCCACGAGTTAGAATACTAGATTTTGGTACAAGCTGTAGTGAAAGCATCTGCTAGAATAAATACTACTACATGGAGATGCTTCCAAGTTAAGAAGCTGGTCTGCACTGCCTAAAGATTTTGCTCTTGGTTCAGCATTTCCTTTGATGCCTTCTGCTCAGAAAGAATTCTAATAAGCCTGGCACATAGAGGAAAACATACCAAAGCTGTACATAAGGAGAGGTCTTCACAGTAATAGACTGCATTCTGCAGTTTGTGTTGTAATCATTTCTTCAGTCCAGCTGGCACAGATTTGTCTAGTAAAATTACTAATCCAATTAACAAAGCTAGCATTTGAGTTTAAAGCTGTTCTGTTATTTTGGTGAGCTCAGTGAAAATTCACTTCGCTCCAGTTAGAACAGAATCTGGACTTCGGTTTTGAAACTGGTGCAGGGCAGGCTGGTGTCTGCAGGAACCAAGGGTGTTCAGCAGAGTTTTAGCAGTGTTAAACTGGTTTAAATTATGTCCTGGATCTATGACATATAGAAAAAAGCATGCTATGCTTCTCAAGTTTTGTAAAAAGGAAAATTAATAAATATTCATTTACTATAACATAATACCAAAGTAAATGACAGAAAGAGACCGTTAACGCACATCTGGAGATGAAATCACAGGAAACATCACTGATTAACCTTCACCAGACTGTCACACTGTATTTTGAGTACAAGGCATATATGATAACTGAAATCTTTTCATGGTACAAATAGAACCCATAATCCTGCATATCTGTATGAATAGATTTCTCCTCACAAAAAGGATTTTATTTTTAGAAAACCAGTAGTTTACTATTGAAGCAAAAGGTTTCAATCAAGCAAATTGAACATTCATTTAATATGCCAAAGTGGAAAAAGAAGAGAGACAAAAAGTTTCTTATTTGGATGATCTTCCAGATAATGGCATTACAACATTCTGTTCCAGATTCTCCATCTAACTATTACACAATTCAATGTAAAAATGCTTTCCTTAATGTTTTGAATAAAACACTTTCTGACTGCAAACTCAGTGTAATTCTAGCTAATCAGAGAAAAAAAATCTATACAAAAGATACCTTTATGGCTATAAAGTTCCATCAACAGCAGACAGCAGTGATTCCTACCTAGGGAAAATGTTACCCTACTTTTTGTTTATTAATAAGGAAGTGCTGACCTAGGTAAAAAAAATATCTGTGGCTACAAATTCACCTAGCAACAAGACATTTCTAGACACTGAATCCAAGTAATTAGGATAAATTCAGTTCAGTTCGGTTGTTATGTGAAGATACACATATACTTTTCAATAGTTTTTGCAGAGCTTAGATATTAGAAGGAATGTAATACTTCAAAAACATACTCTGTCCCAAGCAGTCCATTCTCATATTTCACTCTTTTAACCTCATTACATTCCAGGCTTCTTATAAAGCATTTTTATTCTCCTCGGAAAATACTACAATTACCAAATTACTGACTTTTACGCTTAAGATCTAAAAAATTGCACAGTAACAACAGTCTGGGATTTCAAGAAAGTAAATCCATGTTTTTGCAGAAACACATTAAAAAATAAGCTGAGGATTGTATCAGCAAGGAGGGGAAGAAATCAGACTGAGGTATCAATGTTTCTTCAAGTCATGCTGTTTCTCCAAGTCAAATTTAAGGTCTAGGAGCAAAGGATGGACATGCTTCAGTTTTGTGCACAGAATGCATACAGTACCCGAGAAGCACATTTTAATGGAGATTATAAAAAAATAAAAATCACCGAGCATTCATTTAGAAAGCAGTTCAACAAAGAGTCATATTTCAGACAATATGCTGTTGACTGTAGTTCAAAGCAGAATGTAGAGCACAGATTAGAGCCCTGAGCAACAGTGCAGAGGACTAGCAAATGCTGGGGTGGGTTTACTGGTAGAGGACACAGACTGAACACATTAATTCTGTATAAATAGATAGATGTGGCATTTAAATTCTGAAGATATGGTAAAATCAGAAATCTGATAGACTGCAAAAAATTCTTTACTGAAAACATGTATAAGGTTAAGTTTCACCCAAAAGGTGATGTTTCTAAACAGGTAGAAGAAAAATTAACCACAGAAGTACAGCTACACCTTTCACATCAGCTTTTCAAGACAATATTACAGCAACATTTTATTTGCAAAAGTGACAACCACAAGATGGCTCCTTTCATATGATGCGAGCTAAAACAGGAACCTATTCTGATACCATAGGCTGCATGGGGTTTTCTCTCATGAACTGAAACACCAGGCACCATCCCTTTGACAAAAAGATGGTGTTACAATTGCTCAGATAAATCATGGTTTGGAGAGGCACTCTTTTTTAAACAACTAAGGACTGAAACTCTCAAAGACAAGCATCTAATCTTACTGAGCAGGGTGCAGATTTCAAGAACACTTGCCAGGCTCTGCCACAGCCATTTCACGCTCTTCACCTTTCTCAAGATTTTTGTTTGTTCTCTTTGTATGAGGACATGGATTTTCCCCTTTATTAAACATTTTTCCATGGAAAGATTTTTAGATTATAGAACTGTAAAATTATTACATGATTCATTAACAACACATCCATGTAGCTGCAATCAAGCTACGGATTTAGTTGTTGTTTCATTTAACATTTGAATAAATTTTACATAAATATACCATTTCAAGCTTCCAGCCAAGTGCTAAACAAAACAGTACACAGAATAATTTCAGGTAATGTGCTCCTTAGCATAAAAGAGACCTGTTTGCTGTGAAAGGTTTGTTATGCTCTATTACATAGATTCCATACCAGCACCCCAGAATTCCCAGAGCTGCAATGCACAGTGCCCCTGGGAGCCTTCCTCAGGTTGTGGGAGCACTGACATTTCCATGGCATCCTTTGCATTCCTTTCAACTCAAAATACCTCAGAGCGCAACAATGACACAAACGTGTCACTTCACTTGTCATTGAGTGGTGGGCTACAAGATGGCAACCACTGACCATTGCATGACAGCGGAGGAAGTTAGAATCTCTGATGGAGTATCAGGAGGAACTGCTCACTGTGTTTATAATTTAAACAGGAACTGGAGCAGTACTCTACACTCGTAAAAAGGCTATTTACTGAATGCAAGCAGTCAGGAATTCAGATTTACTTTTGTCTTAAGTGTAAAGACAAATGGACATATCATGATCTTTTGGCAGTCCTGTAACTCTGCTGAGACCTCCTACTTCTGAAGATCAAGCCACTGAAAGACCTTTTTATTGCTGTGGTTCAGTCTTAATACAAAAGGAAAATGGAAACTGTTTGGTATTAATTTCTTACAGAACTCTTGGGTTTTTTTACCACCATGCTGACATTTTGTTGATTTTCAGTTAAAACTGGTAAGGGATATTGGAAAAGGGTAGTTTTGACAAAAAGCCAACAACTATAATTAACTCGCTTGCTTTTTTAGGTGCTAGACCTCTGAGTTAAGCATGGCCCAAATGACTCACATGTTTCAAAAAGAGAAGAGTAGCATAGAGGCAGAATTGACAAAGCTTTATGAAGAATAAGGTCACTCCTCCTGGGCTCATAAAAGATGGCAGCTTTACAACCATGGTGTAACAAATCTGGTTTTATTTATTACCCACAGAATTGCTTTGTTTCCTAAGTAGGTTTTTTTAAAAAAAAGCTTCTTTATGCATGAGTAAATATTTTTCTAATGAAATCTTGGTTTGCCTTGAAACCCAACCCTAGTTTATTCAATAGCAAGATAGCTTTCCACAGACAAGGCTGTCACAAATGGGGGATGGGGAGGGAAAAGTTGGCGTTGGCTGTAGTGTGCAGCTGCTTTTTGCTACCAAAATGGAGTACTACATCAGTAATTATTTGAAAGTCAGACAGATTCCCTGCTTTCCTTGCCAGGCAAAACTCTGAGAACTGAGAGCTGGAAAGGAGGATAAAGGGCTTTCAGTTTACTGTTTTTCCACTCATGCCTATTTTTTTTATGTTAGCAGCAACTGCTGCTCTTAATTTTCTGATCTTTGTGCCTTCAGAGGCCTCACATACTATGCAAATTTAGTTTTAGCACTAATGCACTAGTGCTTCTAAGTTTTCGGCTGTTTCTGCCAATAACTTCTATCTGAAAGAAAAATGTTTATTTCCTATTTTGCTTTAGGAGTGATCACAATGCTTGGTCATCACTGTAGAAAGGTTAAGCCAGCAATAAATCCAGATAAGAATAATATACTTTAAGTGATACATCACTCAGTTGTGGTTTCATTTAATCAAAAGAAGGAATTAAACCTTTAACTAGTCCCTGAAAATGATGAGTCAAACTCTTTACGTTAGGAAAATGATGGAAAATTTTCCACTGTTGCTAAAATTAATTAATGACATTCAAAGAAATGTTGCATTTTCATCACAGTTCCTTGAGAGTTTCTGAAAATAATAATGATAAAAAAAGAATTGAATAACATTTGGATATATTTTTTCCTTTTGCAAAACTCCCCTCAAAGATTCTAGATAGGAAAGCAAATTGAAACCCAATCAGCTAGGTGGCATACCACTTCTGAGAACCAGAACTGTGTTCAGGGATAATTTGGCCAGCAGCTGTGTGACAATCCCTTTCAATGACAGGAGGTTTTAAGGGATGAAGAACCAGACAAGATGTGAGGAACAACTTACATGATAGGGCACATCCATGAAAATCACATTTATGTAGGATTCATGCATGTAGGTGCCTAACACAGCCTAAGAAGCCTTTGGATCATCCAGAGCGGCGGTGGAGGCCCTACCCCTGGAGCCATTCAAAGCCAGGCTTGATGAGGCTCTGAGCAGCCTGACCCAGTGCAAGATGTCCCAGCTCACTGCAGGGGGGTTGGACTAGAAGGACTTAGAAGGCTCCTTCCAACTCTATGATTCTGTGACTGCTAGGATCTGTGTTAGCTCTGTGCAGGTGCAGGCGCAGCAGAGGACCTGGGTAAATTGACACCTGTCTGCAGCAGGAGGCAACAGGGAAGAAGAGCGCTCCTGTGGCCATCTCAAATTACACTAGACATATATGTATGGGCAGCTAAATAAAGCCCTATGTGTTAAGCAATGCTACAGCAATGATTTGAATGAATTATGTATTTGATGAAATTCTACAGTGTTTTTTTAACACCCTTCAACTTTGTTCTGTACAAGTTATTATAAAATGTTTCATATTAAACCTGTCTGAAGAGAAAAATGAGGAAATACGACTTATTTGCATCAGCATAACACAGAGAAAAAGTTGAGTACATTGCAGTTATGTAAGCCAACAAATTATTTTTAAACAAAGCATGGTTTTAAAATAATGTATTTACTTTCTAAATTCATATTTGTTATACTCTGTTGAATTTTCAAAAGGTCCTCATTTAGAGACAATTTTCTTTTTCAGCCTTTAGCCAATCAGAAGATAAAAGTGAACTTAACTAAAATAAAACCAGTCTCTTCTTCAATCCCACTTTGCCTATAAACTCTTCTGTATCTTTTTCAGTTTCTTTCTCAGAGGAAATTTATTTCTGCTAAACGCCCCAACAGAACATGAAGTCTGTCTCCTTGATCTGACAGAAACAGAAACAAAGCATCTCACTTCCCTTAAAAGACCAGGAATAGAACTAAAGATGAGATTAATGCAAATAGGCCTGCCAATAACTATTTTTTTTTCAAATGTACTAAAATGCTGGACACTAAATTTAGTAGATTAACTCTTCTGAGTCATAAAAAATCAGGAATGTACTCTTTGCATAAACAATACTGTATGCATACCATTTAGTGCATTCCTTAAAGAATCTCAGTTGGTAAAACTTACTAAAAATACTAAAATATTTCTGCATACAAATGAGAAAATGCAAAGAACCTGAGAGATCATTATTGCTTCCTTTTTTTCATAAAAGTTTATAACATACAGCTGAACCCTTGACTGTAAATTTCCTAACTTACACTGTGTGCAAACAGACAGTAACAGCAGCTATGTTTGCCAAGGAAATCAAATCTATAATCTAAAAATAACTTAAAACTACATAATAGGTTTATATTATATGTATCTGATCTTTCTGAAGAGTCAAAAAGAGTTGCATTGTTCTGTATAAAAGCTAAACACAGCATTGACAGAGAAGTACAAAAGAATGAAATATATAATTGTAATGAAATGCTAGAAAAAGTCAAAACCAGGATTCCCATGCCCCCAGTTTTGCATATAACAGCAGTTAAAGAAAAAATTTTAAATTAAAATTTATTTTAATTTCTATTAAAATCAACTAACTTATGAATCCATTGCTAAAATATATTAAGGAACTCAATGTACAAGAAGAGTATTAAAAGCCACGTATTTTTATATTTAACTGGGTAATGATTCAGCATTTAAAAAATAGAGAAAGATAGATGTGACTCCCCAAGACATGTGCCAGCTGTAGACTGATTAAGGAATCTATTTCATATGGAGAGAACTCTGCTTGCATATTTTGGTCAAGACCACTAGCAAGAAAACAGAAAAGGCTGACCTCATAAAAAGGATACTCATAATGAAATTAAGACATCAGAGTTCAGGCATTGTTAGAAGTATCTTCCCTTCTCTGCATTTGGCTTCTCTCTAAAAAGAGTAACAGTACTTATCTGGCTTGGAGGAAGTGCTGGAAGATAAAAGCAGCATCCATAAGGGAATGACATAGATTACTGCCTTTATGAATGGCAATTTCTGTATTCCTATAAGAGGTTAAAAACATATGTACCTTCTCAATTTTGGGAATATTTTCTTCTTGTTCATCTTGACTATAAAACATAATTATTTAATATGTATTGCCTCTTATGGTAGTTATATACAGTATATGCTCAACTACATCAGAACTTCTATACAACACAGGAAAAACAGGTTTTTTTGTTTTCAACCTAAGAAATAGTATTCTTTAATACTAGACGTTCTGGTAATGACCATTTTTATAATCTAAATTGTAGTTTGAGAGATTTGAGGTTTTCTGTTTGTTTTCGGTTGGTTGCTTTTTCTTCTTTCAACTGTTTTGTCAAATGGGAACTTCATCATTTAATCCCAAAATGAGGCAGTATGTCTTGCTGTAGTATGCCTTAGAATCTGTCTAGTTATACACGGGGGGGGAAATCGACATAATCTAGAGACAGAAACACCTATAGAATGATAAACTTGTGAGCCTGTGAAGACAAATGCGAGATCCAACATGAGATAAACGCTTTTTGTCGAAGGATAAGGTACAGAACGGAATGTTGCTGGAGCTGAAAGTACTCCCTCCCCTGGCCAAAGCTTTGAGCTTTCCCGTGCTTCAGTTACCATCTATTAAAGGGCTTATTTGCGATTCATGCCCTATTAGACATTGTTGTGAGATGAGTAACTTGGCAGCCTCGTGAAAACCTAATTATTACTTAATTTTAGTGAAGATAAAATAATAGCCGGAGGATACAAATATTAACTGTAGTAATCCCTGGTGTTGAAAATCCTCATCTGTATATTTATATTATACTATTGCATTTTTACCTTAGAGCACTTTGTTTAATTAGCTTTTTACCGCCACTCAGGGCATGAATTTATTATCCCCATTTTGATTATAAGAAAACCTAATGAAGTAAGCCTCTACAGTTTAAATAAGGCCACAATGAAGATGACAGCTAAGGTCAAAAACACAAGTTCCCAAAAGCTAGTTTTCTGTCTTTAAATTCTCTGTCTTCATACTGCTATAAAAATATAATTATATATAAAGTTAATAACACATATGAATTTATAGTTAAACATGGTAGTTTTTGATACCAGACTTGTGTTGCTTGACCCAAGTACAGAGAGATGTATTTTGTTGACAAAGAATGTTTAGTTTTGCTACAGTTCTTACAATCAAGCTCTGCTGTTTATAGCTCAGACCACCGATGTAATATTTTAAGAAAAAAATTAACCCCAAACTCCAGTATTCTGGAAAGCATCTTCTCTATGTGAGAGTAGTACAATCCAGACAGGCATCCATTTAGTATCAGTACCTTTCCACAGTGAATGAATTCCCTAAGCACCTCACTGACCATTACAAAATTACCCCATATGCAGTATTACTCTTCCTTTTCTAAGATTTTAGGTATGTACAAAAAGACTTGTTTGCTTCAGGAAGCAAACAGTAAGAGAGGATTTTATGAGGGGCTGTATTCCAGGGTGCAGTTCTTTCAGCTTGCAGATAGGTGTTTTCCTTTGTGTTGGAACATTATCCCTGAGGTCTGAATATTGCACATACAGTTTTAACTATGCTAAAACCCAAAGAAGCAAAATGAATGTGAAGAATGCCTAGGGAAAAAGCACAACACATACTTGCTGTGAGTAGAATATAAAATCATCATCAGGAACTATTTCAGCAAAAGCTGTAAACTAACACTGATTTGCTAGTTCAAAAGTAATTAAAAATAAATCAGTTTAAACCAACTAATTTCAGATACTAGTTTTTACCCACCACGATATAAAAACATGTTTCTCACACATAAAATCCAATGCAGAACTATTTAGAAATGTTTTATTTTTCCTATTTTTTCTTCTACAAGTGAGAAAAATCACAGGTCCTGAGAAATCAGAACTCCAATATTTTGGAAAAGATTCTTCCACAACACCTTAATGATCAGTTTAGTCTGACATTAAAGAAAAGGTTTTAAAATGCCTAGGTCTTTTTGTACTTTTAACAGAAATCACTTTGTGCCTTCTTTGTCCCGGAAAATAACTCCTGGCTTGCCATGCTTATACACCAAGAAATATCCTTCAATTTTGTGGGGAAGACGAGAATGTTTAGATTTATACAAATACATTACCATCAATTTTACTACTGTAAATAATTATTTCACAAATACTTCAGAAAGAAACCAATTTGGGGAACCAATAATTCCTAGGTTGCTGTGAAGTTACTACTCAGGGATTGGTTTCTAGTTGCAATTAAGAATGTGGTATGGTCTTTTTAGTATCAGACACTAACAAGGTTATAGTTTGATGTGTAAGGCATTATACAGCACAAACCCATAGTGATGTCTGAGTGGTGACATGAGCTTCAAAGCATTTACAAGGCATATGGAAGCAACACAACTAGGGTACTGCTAGGCCACAGCAAGGAAATCACATACAGAAAATGTCCATTTGAGTTGGAGTGGGATACGACAGGGGTGTCTGACCAAGCAAACAAGATTATTTGCTTGCTGAGTTACAGTTTGTTTCCACCAAATCTGCCTCCGTGTGCTTTTACCACGGCAACATTCTGCCCTCTGAACTACCGCTGTCAACCGTAAAGGCGCTCTGGAGAGTTAATAACTCTCATGGAGCCTTGGAGGAGGAGGGTGCTCGGGGTCTAGCGTATCCTTCGGGGAGGCCGATTCCGCTCCCCGCCCACCCCCGGGAGATGCGCCGTGCTTGGGGAGAGCGGCAGCTGACTCAGATCCTTCCCTTCACAAACAGCCACCGCCGCGCCGGCGGCCTTCCCTCAGCGATCCCAGAGGCGCCTCCGCACCGGCGCGGGAAGTCGAACGCCTCCTGCCCTGCACCGGAGGCTACTTGCAAACCATCCGCCCCAGAGGCATTAACAGCTGCTCTCTCGCCTCAAGCAACGGAAAAAAGAGAAGGCGACCGCGCGCTTCCCGCCCAACCGCCTCCCGGCGCCCTGAGGGACGCCCGGCCCACGCCCCTGAGGGGCGGAGCGGCCAGGCGCGGCGCGCGGGGCCACGCCCCGCTTCCTTTGTGCTCGGGCAGCGAGCGGGCGCCGCAGTTGCGGCCGCTTCTATCGCGGGCGGTGCGTTCCGGTTCGTCCGCTTCTTTTTTTCCCCCCACCTCTTTCCTATTCCCCCTCCCCTCGTCCCTGCCGCCGCTTCTCTCCCT
>VZTY01006845.1:7721-56053 GCA_013400935.1 Turnix velox | reverse complement strand
CAGAGGGGGTTCTCGGGGGATGGGGCAGGAGGGGAGAGGCCGCGCCGCTGGTCTCCGGGCCTTAGCCCCGCCATCAGCCTGGCCGGAGCGGGAGTGGAGTGTGACGGACGGCAGGAGTGGGTGGCACCTGTCCTCCGCGCATCATTTCATCGCTTCCCCGCCTGCGGTGGAGGCGCGGGAGCGGCCCCTTTTATTCTTTTTCACAGCCTTCAGGGTACGCTGGCTATCTGAGACGGCCCCTCGGTCTGTCAGCCGGGCTTTCAAATGGTGCCTTGATCGGCGGGAATCATGGGGAGTACAAGGATAGTGCCCACGCATATTCCCCCCCTATTCTCCGACCCCCTCCGGCTCTCCCACCCAGGGCGAGAAGAACCGCAGAGGCGGCGACCGTTTCCACCTCCTGCACACTCGCCCTCCCATCGCTCTTCTGCTTTGTCTGCGGTCCCGGCCCTTATCGTGCTTGGGCTCCACACCTGGAGACTTGTTTTGTTGTGGGTACCGTGTTATGACGACCGGCTCGTTACGAGTTTGGGAAGAAGATGCTTGTGCCTGTTAAGCGCACTTTGTGTGACACATTCGATATGGAAAAAATACATTATGATTTATACGTGCGCAAATAGGGATATGAAATTAATTGCGTTGGAGTCGTTACAATGCGGGAAGGATCAAGACGTGAGAAGGTAGAAAGCCTATAGGTGTTTCTCGATTCCACGGATAGAGCTTTGAATTTAAGTAAGAAGTAGGATTTGCCTAGCTCGTGTTCTGAAATCTCTGCTTTCTGTCCTGCTCAGCGACCTTTCTAAGCTGACAGGCAGTGTTTGAGGCCATGCTATGTGAGAACGCAAGTCCGGTTTACAAAATAAATGTGTTTATGGCCTCCTTTATTGGATTGGCAAACTTCAAAAATTAGAATTAACAGCTATTTATGTAATTGGTAAATGGAAAAATTCACTCTAATATTTCTGAAGCAATTATCTTTTCTGCCTTGGCTCCAAATTCAGGCTCCAAGATTGGTGTTACCATAATTTCTTGGGTTTATGTAGGCCTTTCCTGTTTCTAATGCAGTAGCTTTTCAGCCTTTGCAGAGTTCCTGCCCCTAGAGGGTTGGAGTTTAGTTATTTTCTTCATTGATTTTTCTGCGTTTGGATTTTGAGGAGATTTTGTTCTTACTCTTCTTCCAACTGTCATTATATTTGTTTGTTTGTTGATTGTGTGCCAATGAAGGAAAATTAATGTGCTTAGATAGTTGTCATGCTTTACAGAGATATATTAAGACATCATACCTGCAGTGCTTGTTTGAGAACCATTTTAGAACACAGATAAGTAGTCTCTCAGTCTTAAATAAAATAAAATAAAAGCACACAAAACCCCAAATCTCAGGAAACAGAATCTAAAGATCTAAGGTAGCCTTTTACCTCTAGAGAGAAAAGATTATAGTCTTTTACATTCTATGCTTGATAAAAAAACAAGTGGTGTGCCTCAAATCTTGTCATGAGGTACACTCTTATAAAGCAAAGAAGAAAATTTAAAATTGTTAGGATACTTCTTTAGTGTTACTCTTGTTTAATTTTTTCTGTACGTGCATGTGGTGCTCTTGCAAGTCTTTTCAAGTCAGTCTGCAAGATACTGTTTATATTTGCGAGGTTCATTCGTGGGTATCAGCAAAATTCAATACCTGTTTTTGTTGTTGCATGTAAGTGAGAAAAATCTGTCAAGTGAAATGAGACTTGCAACAGTGACCTGGGCTATAAATGAGTTTTACACAGCCTTGGATAGATCTGTTTAAGAAAAAGAACAACTTGTGACAAGGTCTAGGTAATTTCAAATTACAGAAGTTATCTTCAGATCTTCCTCTGAGACAGAGACTATATAACACACTTGAAAAAGTTACAGTATTGTAATTGTATCCGGAACTGGACTGACTTAGTGTTTGCATAGCCTACCTTTTACCTTTCACCAGTTAATAGACAGTTGCTGGCAGTCTTAGGGAACATTCAAATACAAGTTATTTTTTATGGTTTTTTTAATCCAAGTTCAGGTTAATCAAAGCTTGAAACGAAGAGTTCTTAATCTCAAAAAATTAGTCTTGAAACTGGTAACTTGGAGAAGTAATTAATTATTAGTTACTGAGTATGACTCTCTTCCTCTTCAGTATTTTTTTTATTGTGATTTCCACTCACTTTTCTGTCTTAAAAGAATTGAAATTATGACAGTCACATGGCTGTTCATCTGACTTAGGGTCCTTTAGCAGCACAGTCTACCAGATATATGTTGGTTCCAGCTGCAGCTCTGTAGGAGACTGAAATGGCAAAACTGGTATTGTTTCTTTCCAGAAGTCCTTGTTGAACAACTTCTTGTAAGTGATGAAATCTAAACCAGTCTATATGCATAGACTCGTGCGTGTGGACACATAAACATCAGTGTAGGGTTGGTTAACTTTAGAGATGTTTCTTTCCCATTACCTGTTGCACAGTTTGAATATAGAAAAAGTCCTCAGTATACCACAGGGTAGTACAAAACCCTTTGTACAAAACAGTGTAGGACTGCATTTTTGTACACAGTTGTAGATGTGCTCCAGTAAGGAAGTAGCATCAGCATTCAAGTTCTGTTAGAAATTATTATGTGGAAGAGAAGAGGTATCTTTTTGAGAAGAATATTGATCTAATATTAGCACCAATGAAAATGGAGGATCTTAAGTCTAAAAATTAAGAAAACAAAAAACCCCATATTTTTGAATAGCTGACTCTGAAACATACAGCTTGCAAGTAATAAATAAGATGCTAGTGTATAAATGACATGGTAAGTATTGCAGCCAGCATTTCTGGTTGTAGTACCTGTATGGAGTTCTAATGACAAGGCCTCTGTATAGAGACAGTAGCAAGTCCAAATTACTTGCTCTTTGAGGATCTGTTGAGGATTTTGTGTTTTCAGGATATTTCCTGAATTCAGGTAAGTGTTCAGTCTCTGAAGTGTAAGTGAATTCCATTAGAGTTGCCGCATTCCAATTAGGGTTAATTATGCAGTGCCCTAAATTATTCTAGATTTCTGAGAAGATGGGTCAGAATTTAAAATTTCTAACAATCTAAAAAGCTCCAGAGTGAGACAAAAGCAAGCACTTGCTAAAAAACTAGAAGTCACTGTTAGTTTACTTTGACTTATACTAACCTTAAATTAATTTTTCTTTTTAGCCACTTGAAAATGTATTTTTATTTTCTCTGACCACATGTACTTGCTTATACTCTTACTTTTGCCATTTGAATGTTTACATTATAGGAAGTGGAATAGTACTAAGTACATTCTGTCTCTTTTGGAACAAAAGTAGTACAGATAAAAATGCTTGTCTCTTCCTTGGTATTTTGCCAGTGTTCTGGCCTGAGTGGAGGCCTGTTCTTCATTAAATTATTTTAACCTCTGCTTTAGGTATAACAATACAGTGGAAAATATCTTCTAAAAGATTATTTAATTAAATGGTTTATTGAATGGACTTGTGTGTCCTAGTCTCAAGCAAAAGTAGTCGAGTTACTGTTTTTCTTTATGTTGCCTTTTCATATCCATAGAATTAATTTCCCTCATTCTGCTAGAATGTTAGAAGAAATGTGGTTATTCCACAGCTGTGATACAGGAGATACATGCTTCAGCTTTTAATGGGGTGAAACATTACTTCCATTGTTAAAATCTTACAAGAGATTCAGGGAGAAGGGGCCACACAAGGGAAAGAGCACTTTAAACATGAAGTTGTGTAGATAATCATAATAATCTTATAAGGCAGATTTAAACAGCTCAAGATGAGGCGCTTTCTTTCCTCCTTTCAACTGATAGTCTGTGATGCTTGTCTAATTATGGAAATTCTTTATTCTAGTTTCTGTACAGGAAACACTCTCCTGTAGTTGTAATGCTTGTCCAAGTGTGGTTTTGGAGTAATCACATTTAAAATGTATTGTTTTAAATGTTGTCTGAACTGTATTTGCAATTGTGGTAGAGGAGCTTCTTGGTGTAGCTGGAGGTTTTTTCCATCTCATAGCTTAATAATAAATGCTACAATTAATAATTAAGACTAAGCTGCAATATTGGGCTACTAGAATGTAAACACAAGGAAAATCTAGCAGTAGCAAAGCCAAAATGTATTTGAGTACAACATTAGAATTATAGCCTTTCCCATGCCAGTTTATTGATGTAAATTTTTAATTAAAGGTGCATTTTTGGTTTTGAAAAGGTACTTTTCTTTGTCAGTGTTAAGATTTATGGAGCCAGATTCATTAGGATGACAATATTTCTGTTGCCTTCATCCATAGATATTTACTTCACATGATTAATGAGTTAGTGGTACGTCTGCACCTTTTGTCAAGTGCATTACAGTCCAGAAAAGTACTTTTGCCTATTGTAAAGGTTAAGGTTCACATATGCGTGTTAGAGCTGTTTGGCATAGGAAACAAATGAGGTTCACAGTACATTTACAAAATATTTCACTACAGTGATGGATACTTTTATGGCATATATTTAATGCATCACAGGAGTTTATGGGCTAAGAAAAAAGACATGCAGCAATAGAGAAAAATGTTGAAATTGTGATATTTATGCTTCTATCTGTAAACAGTATGCTAGCTGAATTTCTGATGCTTTTTGATTCCTCCTTTTTGAACAGGTTATTCCATAGCAATGATATGGCTAACATTTTAACAGTGAGAGACTGGCTTGTAGATTTTTACTGTGCAGGAACCAATACCACAAGTCTGAGGTGGTTTTTTGTTTTGTTATATGTGTGGTGATAGTGGTGGTTGTTTTCTAACCACAATAAATGGTAGCATAGACTAAAGTGTTTATGTTCACATAGTGCATTCCTTTTCCTGTCAACAAAAAGACATTATTACTGTGTGACAGGAAAGGAGAAGTTTTTTTACTATTTTTGAAAGTTGAGATCATCGTGGCTGTGGTTTCCTTAGCTTCTATGAATGTGATGTTAGGAACGTTTAAAAATAGTAGCTGGATATCTGATACTTTGGGTTAGCAAGACAGGAAAATAAAAGTCACAATATAGTATGACAGAATACCACAGTTTTTAAACAACTTTTTTTGGTATTTCCACAATTCAGCTGTCGTATCAGGAAAACGATGTGGAGAGTGTATTCCTTTTATAGATTTAGCATAGTATTAACAGTATTAGGTTTCATTAACAGTGTGTGTCTTTCACTCTAGGTAAGCTTTCAAGAGATTTAATATCTTGTGTTTCTCAGATTTGCCTTCCTCTCAGCTCTTCTGGGAATATATTTACATATCTCCTAACAACACTCTTGTTTTGGCAAACATTAACTAATAATGTCTGTTTAGTATCATGTTTGGAACTGGGTTGGAACTTTTGTTCTCCTTGACAGAAGTGAACAAAATAGCTCTTGTAATTAGCTCTTGAGGTATTTATGCCCTCTTTTTCCCCCACCCCATAAATAAACATTGGAATTGAGTTTTGGGTGAGAAAATTAACTGCTTTTCAGTTGTGACCTATGGCCAAAGGATGTGGGAATATAGGGAGGAGGGTGAAAATCCTAATGTTCATATTCTCTCTGTTTTTGCAGCCACGTAGTTTGTCTAGCAAGTTGAACTTTTTAATATTTTTAGTTAGCATGCTTTAATTGTCATAGCAAATCTGTGTAACATTTTTTTGTTTATTTCCTCATGTCTTTAAAGCTGGAGTGTCTAATGCAGTTAGTAAGAGCTGGAGCTTCTGTAAATGCAAGTACAACACGTTTTGCTCAAACGCCAGCCCACATTGCTGCTTTTGGAGGACATCCACAGTGCCTGAATTGGTTGATTCAGGTGGGCGCCAACATAAACAAACAGGTATGAATTCACATGTATTTCATGTGTGCATATAGTTTTGGGAAGAGTATCTTAGTCCTTCTGTATACTACATATGTGATCCTTAAGTTCACATACAGATAAGTTGTTTTTAGTGTCAGCTGAAGTCAACTCAATTATCTGCTATAGATCTTTCTCTTAATAGTATAGATAGGACTGATGTCCTTGCTAAAGTTTTGGAGTACATCTGTTTTAGGAATTGACATCTTACCACTTATTAAATAAAATGGTAGCTGCTCTGTTGGCAAAATCAGCAAGTACTCAGATAGTACTATATCTCTTGGAGGGAAAGAAAAAAGTCTAGGGAGGAACGTCTTAGCATTTAATATGTTAAGAGTTAAAAAATTCGCTGTTATCTACAGAACCATGAGACCTTTGCAGTTCTTCATGACTTAGTCATACATGCAACTAGCAAGGTCTACTGCACTTTAGTGTAAGGTGCATCTGATTTGATGCCATTTCCCTTTTTAGATTATTTCCAAAACTTTTCTAGTGTTTTCCTGCAAATATGTCAGAAACATGTACTTTAGTAACAAAGACTGAATCGGTGATTCTTTTTTAAAAATAATTTTCCATTATTTTAAGTATGGAGAATGCTTTACTTAGTAGCAGAGAGTGCATTAATATTGCAAAGTTACTGTAATGGACTGTTGTACTCATACAGTAACTGAATCAAATACTCAAAACTATCATGCTTTTTAAGAAAATGCAGTACTGAATGGTTCTATTATATGTGCTGGCCGTACATAATGTGAGCCTTTATAACAGTACTTAAAATTATTATTTATAAATTCTAGAAGAGTAGTTATTATTCAGCATATGCGTTTACCAAAACTTGTAGTGTAGCACAACATCTGTAAAATGTCTGGTCTTTTAAATTGTACCTCATACTTTTATTGAACTATTTAATGGCCAGACTGTTCTCGATACAGTAGAGTTAAGCTAAGTCTGCTGAAGATATTAAACATTTGCATTTCTAGAGTTTGGTTCTTTTTCTGTTTTAAGCTACGCAAAAATAAGAAATGGGGAAGTTTGTGTTGAGTTTTCAGAAAAGAAGGCTGGTGCATTGAGAACAGCTGTGAGACACCAGGAGAATTGTAGAAACAATGAAGGTGACTGGATGCAGAGGCTATAGATCGCATCTTCTCCTTGATACCTGACAAAAGTAACTTATGCAATAAGTTATTGCTGCATAGTGGTAGAATCTTCAGAAGAGAAAATACAAGAACTATAAGTTCATCTGGAGACCAGGTAAGAATGTAAAGAAACCATGATTAGAGAGGAAATATGGCATGCACAGAATAAAGATATACACATGTCTGCTAAATGAGAAGAGAAGAATGAATGAAAATGAATGAATGAGAAGAATGAAAGTTTCGAACTATGAGGATAAAGAGAAGAACTGACCAGTGAGGTTGAAATGGAGTTGAAGAACAAGCTTGCTGTGCTGGAACATGATGGGGGCCAGAAAAAATCACATCTAGTGGATGAGGTTATAGGGAAGACAGTAACAGTTAGCCCCTAAAAGAAGAGAAGAGTGCAGAGAGACCTCCGTGGGCTCAGAGCAACAGGCAGATCACTGAAGGCAAGCAGGAAGGCAGTATGACACACTGGTGTAACTAGACAGTGTAAAGAACTCACCAAGACTAGCCAGTGACTCAGGAGTCATTATTTTGATGGCATGTCACCAGAGCAAATAATAGATCTGTGGTCCTCCACAGAAGAAAGAATATTGTGGTCCTAAAGTTTTCAAATGAGATAGTGGTGATAATATCCTGTAGACCTCTGAGGGCAAATTTTAGATATCGGGCAAAGGACACTAGTATAAGTACTAATGAGAGTTAACATTGTGGAAGCCTTGTGTGCTGTTAATGGTAACGTATGCTTGAATGTAATGGTTGGGGGTTTTTTTGCCCTCACTAAATAGTTGTTGAACATAGTAGTAGAGATATTTTAGATTTGGTGCTATGGGAAGAAGATAGCTCTGGTTAATTAAAGATAGTAGTAGAAACCAAGTCTCTTAAGATCCTTGTTAGGATGCAACTGGTCAGTCACACTGGTTTCACATGCATGAGCACTGAAAGCGAGATAGTGTATTTTGGTGACATCTCACAGATATTTGGAATGTTTTACATGGCTATGTAAAGCATAGTGCATGCTTTGCTCTCCCCAGTTCCTTCTAATTGTTTGGTGAATTGCAGTCAAATTCTGCTGTTCCTGTTTGATTTGAACTGCTTAATAAATTAACTTGGTTCCTTGTTTAATTTCCAAGCACTTTCAGGTGATCATCTAGGGCTTCCACCCACATTTTTGAGCTTTTGGAGCACTATTTCCTGATGTGTATTTTGTTTATTCCTTCCAGCTCGCTGACTGATGCTGTACTTCAGACAGACATAGTCACTGGCTAATGCTTGTGTGAGGACAAGTGTTCCATGGACACTGGATACAAAACATGCTGAGAAAGATCTGGGAATACTTGATATTTAAACTAGTAAAACTTTCCTTCCAAACTGACTCCTGGTCACTGGCTACAGACTAACCCATCACCTCTGGAAAAAGAAAAGGATAGCTCCTGAACAGGAATCCACTCGAGTCTCTCAGTCTTAACGTAAACCTCCGGTACTCAGTAGAATTTGCATGCACGCTTTCTCATATCTGCCCTGAGGTACTGTATTGTAGCCCATGCTGCCTTCCCTGAAGTTTAGGAAGTCTTGAAAATGCTGGTGACAATTGCCCAGGACACTTCTCAGGTAGCAGCAATGAAGGATGAGTGATGAAAGCTGCTTGTCCCAGCTGTACCTTGTTTCCCAGATAAATTATGTGAGTATATCCTGTGATGCCCAGCCCTCTTACGTAACTCTGTGCTGGCTAGAACCATCTGAAGGATCAGTGGGCAGTTCTTCACTTCTAGGATCACCATAAAAGTACACAGGAGGAATCTAACATGGCAAGCAACGAAAGTCATGTTATTTCTCTGATAGTTATGCTTTTAATAGATTTTAATAATGTGACTCAAGACCTCATCTACCTACCTGCCTGTACCAGTCCGTTGCAACAGCGTACTTTTAAATTAAAATTAATAATGTTTGTTACCTCATTGAAATAAGTTTTCCATCTAGCCTCAGCCTATTAAATACTCTGATGTATGTTGCCTGTGTTGATAGGCCTAAAGTTTTATGTGCCCTGCCTTTAAGAGAAAGGGTAAGAAATACTGCAATCTTGCTGGTGATTTTAGCTTAGTTTTCCTCCAGCCAGTTAACATCCTGTGGCAGTGAGGGTGAGTAGATTTAGGAGGTTTAGACTAGCCATGTGCCAGAACTGTAAACACACTGGCATTCTTGGTAGGAAGGAAGAAAACACTCGTTCCTCTGGTGTGTGCTGTTTTACACTTTAAACAATAATTTGGGCTAAATCCAGATAAAGTATTCCATCTGTTCCCATCTGTGCTCAGAATTCAGGGGGAGGAATCTTTACTAGTTCAAAGCATTTGTAATGAAGAATGTGGAAGAAAATATACAGTGGTCTCCCACTTCTGCTTGGCTTCAGAAGATATGGGGTGCTTGAAGTAAGAACTCAGAACAGCTTTTGGAAATGTGATCAGGTGACAGGCTTGAATTTCAGTTAAGAAATTGAGTTAATTTGTATTTCTTGCCTTGTGAAATGGTGCTTCTGCATATTAAGTGTCTATACTAAACTTGTGTAAAGTTACGGTTTAAGCTTGGTAAGCACTGAAGCACCGTAAAGCTGCTTGCTCATTTCCTCCCCTGGTGGGCTGAGGGAGAATCAGAAGGGAAAATGAGAAAACTTGTGGGTTTACTAGGTAATAATGGAAAACAAAAGAAAGTCTAGTGATAAATTTTTAAAACGCCACAGCACCAAAAAAAAAAAATAAAAATCACACAGTTACTCATCATTAGCTGACTCATGACTTTTCTTGCTGAGTATATGACATTGTGGGGCATGAGAAATCCTTCTGGTCAGTTTGAGTCACTAGTCACAGCTGTATCATCTCATGGTTAAAACACTGGTGTGTTACTAGCACTGCTTTGGTCACAAATCCGTAACATAGTACCATACCAGTTTCTATGAAGAAAGCTTGTCCCAGCCAAAACTTTCAGTGTATGTGTACATGGGGGAGGTGTGTTATTTTAAGAAGAAATATGTACAGGTAAGTGTAAGTTAAGTTTCAGACTTAGCTTCTCTTCATTAAAAAACAAACAAAAAATAGGGTACCAGTGAGTGAAATTAACTGAATCATAACCAGGAACTTTGGGGGAAAAAAATACAGAAATTCGCTGTAAGTTCAACTGGAAAATCCTAAAGCTAATGGAAATTTGGATCAAAAAGTGACACGGAAAAATGGGGTAAAAGAAGACTTTAGACTGAACTGAAAAAATAATCGCATCCAAAAGAGATGTGGTAATAAGAAAAAAGTTTGAGAAAAATATTTAATAAATAGAGAATAGAGGAAATGTCTTTTCAAGATGAGCAGTATAGTAAGGAAATAAAACTTGATTAATCAAGCTGAGGTAGTTGTACTGATAATGTTTAAGTCCAAAAAGCAAAATAGTATAAGCACATTAAAAAAAACAAGAAGGAAGCTAGATACTTAGTAAAATGAAATGGAATTCAATGGTTATCTAGTTATGACCTCAAGCTAGAGAGGGTTGCTCCTGTCGTTTCAGAAGGACAGTCATGCTCTTCCAAGAGAAAGGAAGGTGACATTTAACAGTGGCAGCGAATTGCAAAAAAAAACAAGTATGCCTGTGATGTTTGTTGATATCTCTTAAGAAGCACTTTGCACAGAATACTTACTCTCCACATAAACTTATGAATGCTAAATTAATAAAACTTAGTTCATATTTCTGCTCATTTATTTTCAGTGTGACTTCAGTGTTACAAGACAGCTGTAGCTTTTGATGCAGTGTTAGATGCGAAGGATAAATGAGACCCTGAAAAATTATGCTTTGGTATGAAAAGGCTTTACAAGTAATTGAAGTTTCTCTTCCTGGAGTGTTATAGAAGAGTCAGTGTCAAATTGAAACATCTATGAAAAGTGTGGAAAGTTAGAGGATTATGAGGTGTTACGAAGGACAGTTAGGAATTCATAGAGCCCCTCAAAGTAACTGAGTTTGCTCTACATAGCCAAAAAAGAGAAGGAAGAGATGTCATGCATCTCATGTGCTACCAATCTAGACTTTGAACTGCTCTCAGAAACATCTTGGAAAGACATGTTTATTTCTTTTTTTATTCAGAACCATCTGTTAAAATTGTTAAATCTAAACAGTTCTGAGGCTCATAAAGTACTCTTATTTTTCTCTGTATTTATGGTTTTGGATGTGTTGAAAAAATTGAATATGCTTAAAAGCCATTTTACAGTGGAAGATAATTTTTTTTTCCTTTTAGTCTAGCTCATAACCCAGAGAGCTCTTTGTAGAGCTCAGAGACTCTTTCAGTACAAATGAATTTGGTCCCGTAGGAGAACTTCAAAAGAAGATAACATTACTGATGACTGAAGTTTAGATGCCATAATTAAAATGAATGCTATAAAATCTGTGTGTTTCACTGTCTGAGCATTTTCCAAATTGCTTAGCTTTAGAAGAGACATGCTTTTCTGGACCAGATCACAAGACACCCTTCTCAAGACATATATTCTGAGATACTAACATTTTCCTGTTCATTGATGGCAGGATTGCAAGCTGCTTACTTTATTCTTGTAATGCCCTGGTGAGGACTGCTTTTGCAAGGTCTCTTTTAATCTTTACTGTGTTTCCCTGCAGCTGTGCTTGATAATTCAGTTCTCTAGATTTCATTGTGGGCACTATACTAGGTTCATGGGGCTAGTAAAGTTTGTCATCTTTGTCATATGCATGGTTAGTTCAGCTGATTCCTCTAAACAGAACTTTATGTTGGACGATTTGCTTTTTAGTTAGGATTGGAATGAGTAAATACTAATGCTGAACAATGGAGGCAAATCTCTTCTTTTCTATACTTTTACCTTTTATTAAAAAGGCAGAGGGAAAGGAAACTAATATGGAATGATGAATGGAAGACAGCTTCAGTGATGGGGGATAGTCTTGCAGCATGAAGAAAATATACCTGGATAAATTGGTTAGAAATTAGTTTCTGTGTATGGTAGATAATCAAATTCTATCCTTAGTTAAATATACCTATCTTCCTGTAACTTCAAGAAGTTACAAATAGGAGAAACTACGTAAGCTTTGGGAAGCTGTCTTATATTCATTGGCTATATTGGAAAAAGAGTTCTGTAGCTATTTTCTAATTTCTAAGGACTTCAGGGACTTGCCTTTTCTGTATCCAAACATGTTATCAGCCGCAGCAGTTTTTCTTGGATTGTAAGAGAAAACTTTGGCTGGTACTGTTATTGTTCCCTGCTGTGGGTGCTTGGTGCTTTAGCTCTTTGGCTGAATATACGTCTTAAGAACTGGTAAACTGACTTACCCACAGTGAATTTGTAACTTGTAAAATATTTTACCATGAAATTAAATTGGCAAGTATAAAATTGAGAATATGGAATTCGTCTGTAATTTACATTTACATGTTCAAAAAGATGTGATTTAATTTCTCAAAAGCTTGGCAGACAAGTTACTTCTTACTGTCTATCTGTCAAGATGGTATTTGGAGTATGTTCCCATTTCAAATAATGGCTAAAGCATAATCAGTACTGTAGAATTAAGTGTGGACATTGTCTATGAAGACTGGTGAGTTTGTAAAGGTGCAGTTATACATTAGTAGCTATTGAAGATATAAATAAGTATTTTAATAAAAGGAGGTGGGAAGCAAAAATGAGGCGCACACAGAACACATAACATCAGTGAGGTAGCTAAGTGATGTCTGTCAAAAAGTTGGTAGGGGAAATGAAAAAAATCTGAAAAGAAATAGAACTGATAATTCTCATAACAAGCAAGTAACTGAATATTTACTTGGTACTTGAAGACTATATTTCACTACAGATTCTTCTCTGTGATTCTTAATGCTGATGTTTAATTGCAAGTACTGAATTTCATTGCATCCTGTGTAGGTCATTATGCATGGAATTTACCTGATGCTTGCATTTGTAAATTAGCTGTAGATTATCCCTGTTATCTGTGAAGATAACTTGAAGAGGAGAATTTTCTGAGAAATGCACTGCTCCCAGTGTGTTTGCATGCAGTAAAATGATTGGATGTGCTAGTTAACAATAGAAGAATGAAAATGGATAAAGATGGTGAGAAAGGCAAAGTGCGTAGGACATGAGCTGATGGTATATCTCAGGAGAGAGCTGTAAATTGTGGGCACACTTACGTTAAAATAGAATTGTGTGTACGTGTTGCTCACCTGTTGAGTGGTTTATGTTGCAGTAGGTACTGTGTAAATGTGTCGCCAAAATCTGAAAGCAGTATAGTACCAATAGCTAGGCTATGCTGCTTCAGAATTCCAGATGGCTTGCTCAGCCCAACATAGAGGAAGCAAAAGTGCTAGGAAATTAAGGGGTTTAGAGTAAGTTGTTAAAGTTTGAGTCATGGTAGTTTTTAACAAGTTTTGCTGAATATAGCTGTGCTGATTACCTACGTATTGATAAGGCTTATCTTCTGGGTTAGATGCCTTTAGCATTGTTTCTTGCTGAATATCTAATGTACATGAGATCCTACTGCAAACTTGAGAATCCTGAATAATGAAGTATCTGATGCATTTGCTAGCTAATAAATGCTGCTTTTGTATATCTGCTTTCTTAATTAAAAAGAGGAATGTAAAATTAAGATTTTCATTTTTAGATTATGCTTGACAAAATGTAGTTTGTCTTTACAGGATTATGTTGGTGAAACTCCTATTCATAAAGCAGCACGGTCTGGTAGTATGGATTCCATAAGTGCCCTTGTGGCTCATGGTGCGCAAATAGAGTAAGTGAGGTATTTTTTTGTTGTTGATTGTTGTGTGTTTAGTTAACTAACTTAGGATAGTATACACAGATACTAATGTCAGCAAGAAAGCTCAAAATGGCAGACATTTAAGAAATAACTAGACATGTTTAATTGTAATGATGCTCAAGATGCTGTACGTGTCTAGTAGTAAAAATTATTTTGCTTAGGTGATAACCAGTGTGCTACTTTGGCATTGAATTTATATGTAATGTGATTAAATACTTTTCAAACTTTAGTCAGATGGCCCCAAATTGTATTCTTTATCTAGTGTGTAGTTGTAACTTAAAACAAATATACACCTTGCACTGGTAAATAAATAAATAAAGAAAACAATGCAAAACCAACATTATATACAAAGTAGCATCTCACACACTCTTCACAGTTAGTTTAATGCTGTTTGTTAGTATGTTGTATATTTGCCCTGTTAACTTTTTTCTTTGAAGGTTTATATACTGCAAAAAATACAGAAAATCTCACAAACTTTTGAAACTTACAGCATGGACAAAATGGATGCAGTTTTCACCTAGAAATGTTGAGTATAAGCTCTATGGCTTATAACGTAAATGCTTTAGCAATTTGTTTTAATTAGAATTAGCCTTATTGTTGTAAATGGTAACTGGTTACTGTATTTCAACCTACAATATGAAGTCTTTAAGTTGTAAGTGAAGTAAGAATCATGTAGTTAATTTCTTGTTTTACCCTTTGGTTTCCATCTTACTGTTTTTATAAGACTGCCCTGATAAACCTACCACAAAATACAACTTACTCAATGGTATCATAGAGTATACAGGAGACAGTACTTTTAATAATAATAAAGAAAACTAAGAGACTGCTTTATAGAAAAAATAGCACTGAAATAACAGCTGTCAGTTACTTTTATTAAATCAGTATTCCCATTTTGCACTCACTTTCAGATATCGTAAAATAAACTTGGATTTAAATTTACTGTGGAATTGAGCAAACCTTAATTATCATCATCAATTAGTATGTAATCCTGTGATTACTTTTACAAAGTATCCAGTCAAAAAAGAAGTTACGAAACTGCACTGCCAATGTAAAATAAGAGAGTTAAGTGTCTGATATAGAGAAGGGCATGTTACATCCACAGGACTTTAAATATAAGTAACTGAGATAGGAAATGTGGCTGCAACTTACAGAAACATCATATTTGCAAGTCATAGGCAAAACATTTCTGTCATGCTTGGAGAGTGATAACTGCTTTTGACCAAAGCCATTCACAGCAGTAGTTTTAAGCATCTATAGCAGTTTTAGTGAACAGGAAATAATCTAAATTCTCAGTTTCTCTGAGTGTTTTTCTGTTCAGTAGGAGAGACTTTTAAGTTTAATCAGTTATTAAAGATCAGATCCCATACAGGAAATGGTAAAATCAGGAAAGTAAATGTAGTGGGCCAGTGGAGCAACCATCATCTAGAGGATCAGGACTTGGCCCTACCACCTGAGAGAGCTAGCTATTGATTGATTGGAGGGAGGATTTTTTTCTTTTTCATAGACTTAGTTTCTAGACTCAGTATGTTATATTAGGCCAAATCCATATATACTTTTGACATTGATTGATTTGGGGTTTTTTTGTGTTTGATAACTGGCCCCATATCCCTAAAGCTTATGTTGATTTCCTGATTTTTATAACATCATGAAAATGTATATGCTTTGAAAGTCTTGACATCTTTATTTTATGGCTTCAGTTAGAGGAAAAGGAGCAGGATTTTACTGATAATTTTGAGTTCTAATTTGTACATATTAACCAAAATTGTAATCAGTCAATTATATTAAGGGACCAAGGCAAGAATATTATTAAACTAATCTGAGGGTCAGGGGTTCAAGTCCCCGTCCAGGTATGAGGTTTGTCAGAGTTGGGCTGATGGTTGGACTTGATGATCTGAAAGGTCCCTTCCAACCTTGATTATTAAATGAAATGAAATACAGAACTAAGCATTAGCTATAAGTAAAGTGCTGATCTTTACTGATGATGAATATGGCCTTTTTTTTCAGCAATTGAATCTTCTCCAATTTTTCCTTTATATCTTCATACAGTTACAGTATCAAAATCTAGTTACACGAAGATGCAGAGAACCTCTTGTAACTGCAAATAGTCAGATATACTGATTACATGTGATAAAGTATAAGTGAACTATTGAAACATCCCTAGTTTTTTGTCAGAAGTAGGACAGGGATGTTAAGATTTCATTATGACACAGTCATTAATAATGAGTCTAATAATTGTTTGATTATTATAGAAATACTGCTGTTAAAATTAAGTAACTTGGACTAGTGTAACTTGATATCAGTTTACTGTATTTCTACTGTATTCACTCCTTTGGTTATACTGGCAGCCAAAGAATATTCACAGCAGTCCTGTAAGGATGAAAGTAAGAATTTTAGTTTCAATAAAATTTCCACACATGAATTGTTCCAGCTTACTTTACTTCACACTTGTTAGGGTATTATTTTTACAGAAAAATAACAGTATGTTGCAGTCTCTAAATTTCATTAAGTTGTTGCATTGTTTTCCTAATTGATGAGAGAATTTGGGTCTCTATTCCTTTGTAAATTTTTAATAATATTTTTTAAGTAATAATTGTACCCTAGTGAAAATATTTTGATTTTTTTTGTGGTATTTACCTTCTCATTTTAGCTGAAGCATATTCTGTGCACAGTATGTCCTACAGCCATAAAAATGGTTGCTCCACTAACTATGGTATTCATGGACCCTTGAAGAGGGGGAAGCAGGTGGTCACAATGTCCTCATATGAGTGAAAAGGTTTGCTGTGTAACTGACTTTTTAATGTGGATAGTAACTTTTAAAGTATCCATAATATCTGCTGGAATTTCACTACAAAGCATAATTGCGTGATATATGATGGTTAATTGTGTATTATTTATCATGGTGACAATCAAGTGTCCACAGCTCTTTTATGGAGGAAAAGCCTTCTTGGTGCCATGTTTTGTTTTGCTTTTCTACACTGATTTTTTAAGTGCTGGGTGTTAATATAATTACATCGTTTGCATCACAGCACATATATAAAAATATAAAATTTGGCTATAAACACAAGACACCGCAGAGTAAAAAATACAGCAAGCAAGTGCAGCTGCTAATTATACCAACTTGAACTTTATTCTTCTGTTTCACATCCATTTTTATGCTATTCACTTGTACATTGCGGCCACTTATTTCTGAATAAAAATTCTTCATTTAAAGAGTTAGGTGTTCCTTAGTGACTCCATCTAAAGTTAGGAGAGAAGTTATCCTGGGATAGAGAGGGGTGTAACTTGTGGAATGAGATGAAGTCTGATGTGCATTCATCCTACTGAACACAAGTACTTACTCATACGTCTTTTGGTCAAGATGCCTGAATAGAAGCAGAGGAGAGGTTTTTATTTGTCTGCCAAGAATCTTTAGGTTTTGGGGAAAGTTGGTTTGTTTACTGTGATGAGATGGTACCAGACCCCAAAGAGAGACTTTCTGATTTTTTTTTCTTTTAGTACTCTGGTCTCCAGGCTAGGGGATAATAACTGACTTGCTGGGATAAAAGTACCAGTGTTTCTTTGAGATGACAGATTCATATAATGATGTTGATCTAGCTTAGGCAGACACTTCAGCCACTTTCTCATTGAAGCTGTCTTGTGTTCATTTTAAGGTATAAATTCACTTCTTTGGTAATGCCAGAAAAGTCCCATCTCTGATTTTGAGTTTTTCAGCAAAAACTTCATTCTCTTTCTTTGACAGTGGCTTAATTCTCCTTTGCAAGTGCCCTTTGAACTGCACTGCTTTGTTTAAAAAAAGCATCATTAGTGTCTTTTTTTCTTCTTCACAGCTGCTCTCTATTCTCCATAACAGAAATAAGTCCAATGTGATTTTTTTTAGCTCCACTGGATTAGCCCTTTGTGAAATTCTTGTAATACACTTGTGTTTGAAGTCTGTTTCACATTTTAATTATCACTCCTGTGATATCTCAGCTTTTATTCTTCCCATTTGTACTTTTGAAACTTCTTAACTTCCTGAAATTCAGTCACCTTTAGTAAAGAGACAGGTTAAGAGTGATGCATAGATTTCATGGTGATAACAAAGAAATTGACCTTCCTCTGTCCTAAACCTTCAGTTCATTTTCACTGTGGAGGGCAAGCTTACATGGCCTGTTCTTTTGAAAAGTCTCAGGATTCAGAGATCTCTGATAGTTTCTGGATTTATCCTCGATTTCTTAAAAACTTAGCAGATGCTGAGTTCAAACCTGCAGGTTTTAACATTTGCCTGTTCTCCTTACCTAGGTAATTTAACTGCCATGGCTTGTCTTTTTACGTTAGAAGCTGTACATTGTACATTGATACAGTGCAGAAGAATCATCATCCTACTTTACATTCATTAGCCTAATCTTGAGAATAATGCTTCAGGATCTTAATAATTATTTGTTTAGGAAAAGGATTTAGGTGCTGTTTCAACAGAGTGGTTCTTATCTTATAATTATTATGTTAATACTTTTTATGATTTGTTTGATACTTTTCAAACTTAGAACATTTCATGCATTATTCCTTTTCCAAACCTGATTATCTGCGCTTCAGATAGCAGTTAAACTGCTGGATCAAAAACATTTGTTGCATTATTAGATGGTGCAGTATCAGTGAGGAAAGGAAGCGGCTGTTCTTTCAAGAATTTAACAAGGATTTTAAGGGCTGCCACTACAGTGTTTTTGCAGTGATTGTTCTGCAGTAGGGAGGCTAACTGATGTTGGAATTCATTCTTTCTTTCCTGCCTTACATAAATCGTTAGGGAGAGGCGAAGTCTTAGTGGTTTGTATATTTCAGTGGTGAAACTTACTCTCCTGCAACATAGTTACAAATAAGGCTTCCTGATTTAACCCATGTTTGGTTTACACTTGATTCCCATCATTGGAGAAAAACTGAATTTGGTTTGTTTGAGGTTGTGACCATGAAGTAAAGCATTAATTTGTATTAAGTCTCAAGAAAGGACTTGGAAATACTAAAGAATAACATCTGTGCATGGATAACTGAGAAATCAAAAAGTGAATGAGTATCAGTCTTACAGTAGCACTAGATTCAAAAGGGTAGTTTTCAGTTACAGCTGGTCTGAGTAATTGCGGGACGCTGAGGAAAACTCTTTACCATTGAGTTGCTGTTCATTTTGAATATGGATTATTCTTAGCAATGATGGAATAAAAACAGCAGTTGATTCAGAAGTAGAGAATAATGTGAGAGGTTGTACTTCTTGAGAATCTTTCATTAGAGCAGGGGTGTTTTATGACCTTTCTGGAGTGTATGGGAAATTCACAGAATATGGGTCAGCTTGAAAGATAGTCTTATTCATTAGTGACAATCATTTGTGTTTTACAGGGCTGATTTTTCATCTCTTCTTGAGGCTTTTCAGTAAAAAAAGAGCTGAATAAAGAATGCAATATTGTTACCAAGACTTCTGTATGAGGGTAGCTCAGATTTCTGCCAGGAGTGTTTGAGTTTTTTGTTGGTAGTGATCTGCCTTCCCATATGATGCTGTGCTAGAGTTCACTGTGCAGCTTCCCTTCAGAGGGGTTACTTTTTCCTGTAAGATAAGCTGTTACTGGCAACAGAAATGTGAGTGTAGTTAAGTCAGGTGGAGAAACCGAAGTGTTATGATGTGAAATTTGGCCAGAGTAGAAGTTGGATACAGTTGAAGAAGCTAAGCTGCAGTTTATTCAGTCTGAGTCCGAGTGATTCTGATGGTTGGCCCAGACAGGTGCTTGATCTGATACTTTTTGAGTGGATATTTGGTGGGCTGTTAATTGCAGTGTGTTAGCTCTTACTTCCATTTTGTTAGTTTGAGTGACATTGGCTATTTTAGCTTGTGTCTCTTCAGTGAAGTTGATTATGGTTCAACTAGTGCTTTTAATCTCTACAAGAAACAGTAGGCACTTGTACCATGGCTGAGAATTTGTTCAGGTTGGTCAGAAGAGATACTATATATGTGCTGTGCGCTACTGGTTACAAACCATACCACATTTCATGGAGGCTTAAGAAACCCTCTAGGAGCTTTGGCAGCTATAACTTAGGGAGATTGTTACTTTGTTGTTTCAACTGTTTTCTATTTCACTTGATGTTGCCTGTATGTAGTAGATAAATTTTCTTTTAAATGGAGGAAAGTCTAAGCTGAAAACAATCTTTCGTGATGCTCATTTAAAATATATACTTTGTCAGTTTCTTAATGCAAAAAATCTTGGCTAAGAGGATAAAGTTATTTTTGTCACAAAAAATAAAATGTGTCATTTGGTAGTCTTCCTCTCCATGCCTGTTTTGGAAAAACAATGAATCTATCTCATACCTTTAATCATTCCATTGTTTTTTTTTAATCCCCTTTTTGGTGCAAGACTACTTTTACAGTTCATTTGTGTCTTGTCTTTGGTTTTATTCCCAAGCTCCTACTGTCCCTGATTTTTGTACTAAATTTCTTGAGCTTTCTTCCATGATTGGCATAATTGAGATACGTTTGCGTTTGGTTTTGTTTTTTTTTTAATTCTAGGTGAACATTTTATTTTCAGTTAGTAATGTTGAAGAGAGTAATGCAGTTTTGTTCACTACTAGAAACATCTTGGCAGAAACTGTGTGGCCAGGCTCTTGATCTTTCCAGTTCAGAATTTGGACTGAACCTTTACCTAATAGTCTTCCATAATTATTTCCTTATTGTAATCATCATTATCTGCAATTCCTGGTCTGTTTCCAGAAACATGATAGCAGCAGCAAGGATAGTGTTCATTTTCTTAAAGTTGGCTGTCTGAGTAGCTCTTACATTGTGTTTGGACTCCACGTGTCTGTAGTTCTAAAACGATGCTTATTTGAAAGTCTTGCCTTTTGTGGTGTATTGCAATCACTACTCTTTTAAGAGTTAATGATAGCCTTTCATACCCTAGAATCATAGAATAGTTTGAGTTGGAAGGGTCTTTGAAGAACATCTACTTCCAACCCTCCTGCCATAGGCAAGGACACCTCCCATTAGACCAGGTTGCTCAGTGCCTTGCCCAGCCTGATCTTAAACACCTCAAGAGAGGGGGCATCCACAGCTTCACTGGACAACCTGTCCACCACCCTCACTGTAAAGAATTTCTTTCTTATAATCTAGCCTTAATCTCCCCTCTTCCAATTTCCATCCATTATCCTAGTCCTTCCATCACATATCATATTAAAATGCGCTACCCTGCCTTTCTGCAGACCCCCTTCAGGTATTGATAAGCTACTATGAGGTCACCCCTGAGCCTTCTCTTCTTCAGGCTGAACAGCCTCAACTTTTTCAGCCTGTCCTCATTAGGGAGTTGCTTTAGTGCTGTGATCATCTTTGTGACCCTCCTCTGGGCCTGCTCCAACAGGTTGATGTTCTTCTTGTGAGTTATGTTTAGGAATCTCTTCTTACATTATAGGATATGAATTTTAAGATATTGTTGATTGCTAATAGCAGGCAAAGTCAAATAGGCCTATATAGTTCAAGTGAAAGCTGGAAATGTGAATCATTCTTACAAGAGATACTGGAAACTGATATCCAATGTATGAGATTTGTCTGAAACCATATAGATTTGAATACAGATATAGAAATAAACCACCACCTGGTGATGATGCTTGTAGCAATTCTAGTATTGACTACCATGGTGAATGCATTCTTTCTTCTGACAGCATTTTCTCAATTGTGAGTTGAATGAAGCATCTATGAGCTGGTTATAATTGCATAATCTATCGTGAGTCTTGGTTTTGATGTGAAAAAAGTGGCTTGCCAAGTACAACCTTCCTTCTTTCCAATGTATTCCCCTTTTTATGATTTTGGAGGAGGATCTGAGAAATTCTTAGCATTAATTTTACATAATTTCAGCTGCCACATGTTTTGTTGTGAAATAAAAACTTGGCACCAACTTGTGCTTGTAGATGGCTCTAATGTAATTCTAGCATAAATTTTTGTAGCTGTCCCCAGCAGTGACACGCATCTGTTTAGTTAAGACTATTTTTCTCTTGGTATCTGAAAAAACCCCATGTTTGAAAATATTTCATAACTTTCGTATTTGGACACCAAAGGGTTAAAACACTTAAAAGTTTAGTATTTTTAAATCATTTTGCTTTAGAAATTTTAGACTGATGTTTATATAGGAAACAGTTTTTTCTCACTGTGGGTGTTTTAGTGTTCTGATCTCTTCTTTTCTCTTTCTTTTGTTTTGTTTTAATCCTTGTATCTGCTAATTTTTGTATAGGAATAGTTACTAATTCTTCTGAGAGACAGCCTACTAAATTTAAAGTAATTGAAGCCATAAGTTGACCGGTAATTTTAATCCATTCTATATAAATTTCAGTGAAGAACTGACAAATTGGTTTCAGGATGAAAGTAATAATGCTTTAAAGGCATAAAAGGCTTAGTATCTTGTTGTTAAGGTGGTCACATGATAAATGGCTTACATATTGAATAATGTGCTACAGCACTTTATGTATGTTAATGTAACTTTTAATCTTACTGTTGCCTGCAAATATGTGATCCCTTATGATATAAGTTTCCTGTTTATGCACCATTGCCCGTTTAAATCAAACAGAAGATTCTGAAACTGTAAAAACTACACATGTCAATGTTTTACAGCTACGTAATTCGAATTGACTTGATTTTTTCAAGTAATCCTAGAAAGGGGGAGCATTCCATATAGAAACTGCTGAAACTGCCACAGGTGCTTCTCCGAAAACCTTACAGTTGTGGCATTGAATGTTCAGTATCGCTTCCTTTCTGCACACAAGGCATACTGTTGAGGTATTTGTTGCGGTGATTGGTTTTAATGCTAATCTAGGAATTCAGATATAGAATCTATAGATTTGCATGCTTTGCTTACCCTAATTTACAATTTATCTACATTTTTATTTGTAAACTAACAATAGATAAGTTGAGATCAGTATTTTTTAACAGATATTACATTGATGTACGAAAACTGTGGTTTATTTTCTTAGATTGTCGCATGGCATTAACAAAAAAAACCAGTAAGCTGTAGGTGATGTAATCACTATTTAAAATTAAACATTCAAGGAATTTTTTTTTCACATATATGAATGTTTTTTCAAAAATATTTATGGTTGACTTTTTGTAGCAAACATTTGGTTTGCTTTTCAAGGTATGTGACATTATAAGTGGAAGATTGTGTATTTCAGATGTATGCATGTTAAAGATGCTTAGAAATGTACCTCCTTTTTTTTCTCTCCAGTAAGTAAAAAAATTAAAGAACCTCAAGTTCTTTGTAAGTAAATTCAGTACCATTTAAAATCTAGTGCAGAAAGCATGGGTCTTTACCTTTTCTTTCTACAGATCCTGCTGAGTAGGTTTTTTTAAGTTATCTTACCAAGGTAGTTATCTTTAAACAATTCTAATTTTTTTTGTTTAGGTTTTTTTACTTTCTGTAACTTAATAATACTGGAAATGTCTTGCATATTCTTTTAGAAAGCTCACCTCAGGTTGTTTTCTTCCTTTAGTGAATTTCTCTAAATAAAAAAATCTTGTTCGACTGAAATAATAAAAACACTTTTCTAATCTTGTTTCTGTTCACCAGTTCTGTTGAACACACTTCTTTGGTTCTGAACAACAATTTAATTATACTTACAGCCAACATTTGTAAAAGCATTTCAGAGGAAGAAATACAAGCATGTGTTTCATCAGTCTCTTCATGATAGCTGCTTTGATTTGAAGCCAGGACTCTTAGAAGAACTGGGCCTTTAAAAACAGATTTTTTAAAAAAGTCCTCTTCATACCAAGATCAGTCACTTTTGAAGACTGTCTGTGAATATCACTTGATGGAAGAAGAGAAATGTGTTGTTTTAAGCACTGTAGATGGTGTGTGAATAAACATATACAAACGTTTAGAGCTTTAACCCTTAATATATTAATGATGCACATTTTGTGTTCCTTTATAATACATCTGTCACTATGAAGAATTCAAGTGTGAAACGTAATCTGTGATGAAGCTTCAGGATCATCTACACCTACTTGTCCATGTCCAGACTTCCCTCGGCTTTTCTCATGGATCTTTTTTCTATTGAGAATTATGAAAATGTCTTTCCAGTTACACTTGTCATCTTTTGCTTTGGAATTAGCATCTTGTACTTAGTACCTTGCGGAAAAAAGTATGTCTTTATCATTCCCAGCTTTGGATTTAGCCTGTGAGAAGACTGAGGGTAAATTATATTTGTTTCATGATTCCAATTTGTTTCTATAATTATGAATTGCCTTGAAATAAGAATAAACTATAAATCAAAAAAAACCACTGCAGAGTCAAATAATCTTAACAGAACTGACTCATCTATTTTTTAAGGACTTGAGTTGCTTTGGAAGTGATACAGGATATGTAAGTGTAGAGTGAATTGACTTTCTGACCATTTACCAAAACTGCATTTAGTCTTGGGTAAGGTCAAGTAAGGAACTTTTCTCCTCATTGTCTGTTCAAGCTTTTATGTATGTTCTCATTTGGATTAGGTACCAAAAAGATATTTTCAGAGTCCTTTCTTGAGTTTTTCCACCTGTTCCTCTATCTGAGCTGATTTCCTTCAGAGATGTCTTCAGGTTTTGGCTTTTTTTCCCTGAGAGACAGGAAAGTCAGTTTTTGGAGCAAGGTTCTATATTTCTACAGCTAACTGGGCCAACTTTCAGAAAATGCTGCACTAAGTCATTGAGTACATTTGAGGAAAGACTAAGTCATGTAATTTTTCAAGACTTAGCCTGACTTTTTTAGTGTAACTTTCTTCCATCCTTCCTTTGTGGTAAATTCGTCCGTCACACAATCATCTTTGAAAAATGCCGGTCTGCATAACTTATTTGCTTAGCTAGGTGGTGTGGCTTGAGGAAGAGCTGTGAGAAGAAACAGACTTGTGGTCAACTTCAGCATCTTTGCTGAGGGGGGAGGTAACCCAGAATCCCAAACAAAAATCCCAGAACAAATCCGCCCAGAAAACCTGGAGGAAACTTGATCATTTTTAAATTCTGAGTAATGCAGTTACAGAAATAAAGCTGTCGTATTTGATGTATGATTAGCAGTAACAAAAGAACAGCTTGCCCTGAAGATTTAATATCAGTGTGTTAAGGATTTTGCAGCTTCCTCAGTTTCAAGATGTGTAGACTAAAAGATCAAAACTAGGACTGAAGAAATTTCTAACTTGTTGAAAAAGGGTGTAGGAAGAAAGTTGTAGGTTTGTTTTTTTTCAAGAGATGTCAAATTTGGGGGCATTTCTGTCCGTGTTGTCCAGTGTTTTACTTTTGTTTTTTGTCACTGCTTTTCTTTCAGCCTAGTTCTTGGTGTTATTTTCAAGTATAATATCTTAGTCAAATCCTTCATGCAGTCAGATATGAGAATTTAAAAGAAATGCCTTTCAAAGGATATCTCTAATTGAAGAAGTAGGAAGTTTACTTAAATATAGTGACTATGTCTGACTTTCCTGATGATTCTTTTTAAACCACAGTTTCTATCACATACAGTTTACTTAATAGCCAGGTTAATCTTACTATTTCTTGTTTTCACTTGATAGTTTGTATAATTGAGGGTAATAGCCAAGGAGAGATAAAGGGATTGCATGGAAGAGATTGAACTTCTCTTAGAATTACATGTAGTTCAGGGAGTGAACTATTTCTGTTTTCGTTCCTATAATGGAGTCTGATTATAATGATGACTTTTGTATTCTCAACTTGTGGACTAAACTGGGGTAGCTGCTTCATTTTTCAACATCTTCAGCATTTGAGATAAACTCTACACTGCAGATTTACTAATAGGTGTGTTCCTAGCTCCTTCCATCTACTGGTCTAACAGAGTAGTTGCTCAGCAAGTCCAGATCAGTGCTTTTAAAGTGGAGTCTAGCAGACCTTTTTTAATTCATTCAAGTATTCTACTTGAGGGTTTCTGGAAGGACCATATAAAAGTCCATTTCTCAGTTATGCACTCAAAATCCTCATAGTATTGGTACATGTTGTAGAAATATATTAAACTTCCAGTCTGTTATAACTGTAAAATCTGTTAAGAGCATTTTCTGTTTTATGCATCTTCTACTGGAATACTTGCATTTTTTTTATAATAAACTAGTATAGCACAGCTAGGTCTTGCTGCCTTTCATGTTCCCACTGACAGATTTTTTCCTCCTGGAGAAGTCGAGTAAAATGAGCTGAAGTAAGTAGATGATCTTTTTATCCTTACATCCTGTTTTTGAGGAAGGGAGACTTGAAAATTTCTGCCAGTGTTGTCAGCTTACCTTTTTCTCCTTCACATTAGTACTGGAATGCAAGCTGGTTTAACTGAAATTTGAGAGGACTTGACAACCCAGAATATCCAAGCTTCAATTAAATTAATAAAAGTTGACAACTGGATCTAGAAAAGATACTCAAATTAGTGTTCCCACTGAGGTGGAGCAGGGATAACTTAACAGCTGTGTTCTTTTCTGTAGCAGTTGAACAGCCAGTTTCTATTCATCTAGATTCTAGAATTATTTGCTCCTTAAAGTTCTACTAACTTAGGTGATCAGTCAGCACCATATTGCTTTGGTCAGTTTTATCATTGTCTAATTTACTCTTATTTAGATTTCCTTCACTGTGCTTTTGTGGCTCACAAATTTAAAACAAATTCCAGAGAAATGAGCTATTTTCTTTTTACCAAAATGCATATATAGAATCTTCAAAGTCTTGACTTTTATTTGCATTCCATCCTACTCAAAGACCATTGAATGCTAGTTCACAGGAACCTCAACAGGTCATCTAGTTCAGCATGGGAAAGGATTAAATGTTCTGCAGAACTTCTCAAGTCATAATCTACTTTTAAAACAAGGTGGAGAAGAGAACCCTGTGGAGATTCAGTGACCTTTGTGCTCTGAAACCTCCTAATGCCTAATTTCAAATATCTTTTACATACTGCCTGCACTGGACACACAGAAGATATTATTCTTTTTGCAGCTATCTATTAGGCATTCAAAACTAATACTTTGCCTTGAAGTTTCTTTTCACTAACTATATTTCTCAGTCTTCTCAAGTCTTGCTTTGTAGACATTTTTTTGGCTGCTGTTCTCTGAGGGTTTTTTGCTAGTAGTCCAAGTAAATGGTGACTTAGCATATTGTCAAGTTGAATGGAATTACGCTGATCTAGCCTGATTCTTTAGTGTTTTGACTTAATCTTTCAAATTTTTTGTAATCCAGTAATATCCATTTATGGAATCAGTGTTGCTGTAATAGTTTCTAAAGATTTTAGTGTCATTTTCATTGCAAATAAGTTCCAGTGATCTAGGATCCAAACAGGGATTTTGTTTTTTGTTTCCTTCACTATTTGGAGTGAAATGTACTTCACACGAGTCTCTGAATGCTTACTCTCTTGTCCAGTCTCTTTCTGGGTTTTTAAGTAATGGATTTTTCTAAACTACTGAAGCTAAGAAACATTAATTCCTTTTTCTGACCAGTTAGATCTGTCTGGGAAGATGGAAGAAACTTCAAAGAATTTATTGGTATCTTTCACTCCATAATCTAATTTTGTCATTTCTATCCCACTTGTCTACGCTTCTGTGCCCTTCCTTATGAATTTAGTCTATAAGCACAGTCATATGTTTGTGTAATTGCATATGATACAGCATTCTTTCAGCTTAAACCTTTTATCTCTGCATGTCCTGCCTGATTTAATAATGGCCTTGGTGCAGTGGAGTATTCAAAATCCAGTTCTTTTGTGCATGGAAAAGTCTTGGTTCAAATAACAAAGCTAAGCAAGTTGCAGCACTTATGATGTCACACACTTTGAAATGACAAACCAGAAAAAAAAAATATAAGCAAAGCATAACTAAGCATAGCATCTTTATCTTTTTCTCTATGTGTATATATATTCTGTTGTTAGGCAGAATAGTGATGATGTTGTTACCTTAGAGACCAGAATGCCATGGACAATTGCCAAGTCATGTTAAGTTTGTTTTGAATATTTGATCTTTTGCTTATGTTAAAGCAATAAATTGCAGAATAAACTGCAGAAGATGGTAAAATTCAAGGCTTTAAATATGTCTGAAGTTTATGTAAAGATTGGATGCTTCAGACTTTTAGAGTAAAGCATTTTGAGAAGTTCAAATAGGAAGATGATTTTTTTAAGGCACATAGTGTATTGATTTTATTTTAAAGTGTATTGTCTCCCAAATTTTGCCTAGAAGCCAGATGTATGTACAAAAAGTTAAGATAGTTATAAACCTAAGTGTAACTAATTTCTTAATGGAAGTTTGCTAAGTGTATGTTTTCTCTCATCACCACCAGATAGATAGTCAGTAAGGGCAGCAGCAGCAGCAAGCTAACTTGATGAATGAGCATAATTCAGTTTCTTTGTGTTGTACAGCTTGAGAAATGCCAGTGGCCTGACAGCAGCAGACCTTGCACATACCCAGGGCTTCCAAGAATGTGCCCAGTTTCTCTTGAATCTCCAGAACTGTCACCTGAATCGTTTCTATAGTAATGGCACCTTAAATGGGGTTCATCAGAATGCAGGTCCCAATCCATTCAGTGGTGGGACAAGTCGAAAGAGATCCTTTGAAGATACAGAGTCTGCTGGAGTAAAGAAGGCTAGAACAGAAGGTGAGACTCCGGAGGTAAAAGGGGGTGGGATGATATTGTTGCTGGGAGAGGAAAATAAACATTTTAAAGCCTTTCAGAATGGATGTGGAGTGTTATTGACAAATTCATGTATGTATTTACATTTCACATTAATACAAGAAGCAGATATTACTTTGTGCTACAAGGTCCCATTTCTGCCTGTCATCATCTTCCTGTGTCGAGAGATTTCTCCCTCCAGAGCTGTTTCCAGAATGCTGAAGTTAGCATGCCAAGGAAAATAGGTGGAAGAGTAGGAGTTGAAGTTAGCTTCCACTCCTTCCTCAATTTGTTCTCTTTCAAGAGAACTAATAACATTGTGTTAGTTCATAAAAACATCCAGATGTTCCAATGGCAATTTTCTCCTTCAGGCTTTATTCGCAGTCCAAGATCTGTTTGATAGATAAGGTGGATGAAAGGAATTGAATGCCAGAAGCTTTCACAAATCAAGAGGGATGATGTCTGTGGCATTAAGATAACATACCTTAAGTTTCCAGGATCATGTTCCAGGAGAAACTGATACCTTACAGGAAGATTTCAAGATTGAAATGAACCTTAAGGATTCCTTTTCATCCTGATGCATTGAGGATGCTGGTTTTTTAATGGCAGCAATGATGCAATAGTAGAACCTCAAAGATATCTTTTGTGGATATATGAAAAAGATATTTTTTTACATCTCATGAAAACCTTGAATAACACTAGAGCGTATCCTCTGCTCCCTCTTATCTCATTTAAGTCTTACTAGAACGAATGCAGCATTCTGCATTCTTTTCCTTTGTCAGGAAAAAGGACTGTGTACGTCTTTGTTGAAGACACTTTTTTAGTTTATATTGTTCTAACAGATGTGGGCTTTAGTGAGGCAAATAAAAGGGATTCAAACAGTAATTGATTACAGATAACAAAGGGAATCGAAAACAAAACACTTAGAAATAGGACAAATAAATGGGGGACACACGGTCAACCTAAATGATATCAACAAATACTGCAGTATTTGCTTTATTTACTTGCCATTCTGGCACAGTTTCAGTTATACAATGATCAGGCCTTAATGGTTTACTCAATAGCCAATAATAGGATGTGTTATTTGATTTAGTTGGTCTAATTGATCTAAACTATAGAAAATGATGGAAAAGGATGCCTGTGCAGTTAAATGGAAGAATAATGTCCTTAAGTAGCTACATAGAATGAGAAAAGTTATATGGTGTACACATGCTCCTAACAGAGGCACTCCTTTTAGTCAAAAATTGGTTCTTTCTGAATGTTGTTAATCAGCGATGTCTTAATTTTAGAAAGCTACCCCAGTCTAATCAATGGATAGCATTTTCCCACCATCTGTGAGAGGGGTGCTAGGCTAGCTATTTTTATTCTGTATGTTGTCATGAAGTAACAGCATCTATATTACTTATCAGCATAAACAGTTGGTTGAGTGGGTAAGTTAGATCAAGCAAACAAACAGACAAATACATTTAATGAACAAGATTTAAGCAATTACAGAGGTACTGGAGTATTTATCAGATGGTACTTGTTGAAATGTTTATCAGTATGACTTTTTAAGACCTTTGCAAACAAAGCCAGCAGTTCTGCTGCATTTGCCTGAGGGTCTGTACAGTAATTAAGAGATGCATCCAAACTGTGGAAGCTGAAGTAATATCTGTCATTGGATTGTAAGAAGTCTATTGGAGTGAGAATGAGTCACTCTTCTTGAGGCACTTTGTAAACAACAGAGCTGAGTAATGAGAAGTCATCAGTACCTTGGGCTGAGCTAACCTTTTTACAGAACAAACTTGTGGTAATTTTGCCCTTACAGAAACTGTGCCAGTCTCTTGTCCTTTAAAGACACTTTGTACAGGAAGTTCCAGATGTTCAGAGTGCAGACACCGTTGCAGGGGAGAGTCAGGTTTTGATGGCCAAACCCCAAATTAAGAAGAAGCACTACTTTGAAAAAACTATTTTGTGTCTATATCTCTTGGAACAACAGTAAAAAGTAGAGTTGGGAGAAATGCTCAAGCTGTACTTCTTCATTTATCCTGGAATAGCTGAATTGAGCAGTGGATGGCAGTAACTTAACATCTAATTTGGTGCATAGTATTAAAAAAACCTTTTGGCTGAAAATTGTGCAACACAGTGATGCAAAATAGTGTCTCACAATGTGTTTATTATATGCACCACATAGGTTTTGATGTTTACGTAGAACTGTGAGTCTATTTAAAGTCAATTCCAGAAATATCTCCCGGCTTCTTGGGCTGGTTGGTAGAGGGTTGAGTTTGCATGGCTGGGTTGGTGGTAATCCTAATCCTAGCACCTCTGCTCCATGCCCTTTGGGAGGCTGGCTTTTGCCCAGTGCCACATATGGTTCTGACTTTGGTACACAGCCAATGACTGACAACATCTGTGTCAGTCAGCGTGGGCTGCTTTTAGATGTTCTTTGAGAGGTGGGAATGGGGACATTGCCAGGTGTACCTTTCAGTTGACCAGTATGAAACTGCACTTCCATATTACTCTCAGTAACTAGGGAAAATACCTTCTCTTCTTGGTTTAGGGTAATTTGAAACCCATTAATCTAAGCACCCTGGTCTCCTGTGTAATCACTCTGAAGTGCTTTAGCTGTGACGTTTTAAAAACAAGTCCTTCAGGAGAATTGCTGTCATGCCCAAGGTGCTAAGAGCTGACTTGCACTCAGCTCAAGTAAACCATTACAGCAATACTACGAGTGCATGTAGAGAGATGGGTTAATGTCATTGTGACTGGGATAGTAGTGGAGTGGTGCTTTGGGTGATGGCTGTAAAAAGTAATGAAGTCAAGCCCATCTTGCTTATTAAGACGTTTAACACTAAAGTTGCCACTTGTTAGCTCTCCTTGGGAAACTGGTCCATGTGTTCAGCTCTCCAAGAGATCCCAGGAACAGACTGTTATGAGTCAGGGGGTGGGTTACTGGGAATTGGTCCTTGGGAGTGGAGGAGGGAGCAGTCCAGACTGACAGTAGACAAGTGTGGGGCACCCTGTAAGTGCAGCCTAAATACAAGTAACTTAAATTGCTCTTTAGTCAATCCAGTAGTATATCAGACTAATAATTGGTATGTAGGTGCAAAGTCTGATACGTACACTAGTAATTCTCAATTTTGAGTGATTAAAAGGACTGTGCAGGTACTTAGAATTTACTTACTCTGCATTTGGATTATCAAAACATGTCAAAAGCTTTCAGACTCAAAAAACATACACTTCTTTATAAAACCCTTTTGCTTTAATAATCAAAGCACTCGTCTCTTTGTTGACTGAATTGTCAAATGTTCACCAGTGACTAAACATGAACTTTTTTTTATCAGCTTACAGCTTTGATGGCTTGATACCAATGATGAACGGAGGAGCTGAGGATGAAGCTGACAATATGCACGTTGATAGAGAGTTTGCCGTTGTATCAGGTGGGAGTGGACAGTTTCCTGTTAACTACAACAACATTCAAATGGTTGAAGACTCCAAACAACAGGAGAGTACTTCTGTTGGACCAAAAGAAATTGAGATATACACTGTTTCTGCAATGCAAACTCCTTGCCATTGCAAGAATCAATACGCATTTTATTTTTAATTTCAGCATAAGACTTAGCCCTTTATTTTTGCACATTGCTGTCTAAAGTCTTGAAAACTGTTGTATCGTTAATACCTATTATATTGGGGGTTTAGTAGGTATTTAACATTAGCTGCTTCATGCCATATATTGTAATGGTGAGAGAAAAGTTTTACTAAGAGTTTATTACTACTTCGGAGAGAAATTCACGATGGCTGTTGCAGTTTTGACTTGAGGCTTGTATTACACTGTGCCTTGCTTTTAGTTGCTATAATTTCAGGTTAAAGGAAATTCAGAAATAATTTAAATTATTGGTTTCCTTTTCCATGAAATAAATTTCATTACTAATAAGACAGCCTGTTAGGGAAACATATCCTTGTGCTTGTATCACTTTGAAAATCTTATGTGTTAGAGCTAAACTGTATTCAAAATAGCTCAACAAACGATACAAAGAATAGTCTAGATGCAGACCATCTGCTCAGAATTTGTTCTGACACAGTGATACAGGTGCAGGATCCTGCTCTGGGTTTTTTAAATGTAAATAAAAGACTGGACATTGCAGGTTTTAAACCAGTATTTGAAACTAACACACTTCTGTGTTTTGTACTGATCTTGATGGAACAGTCAGAATATTACCAATATTTAGTCAATATTTATTGCTTGGAGTTTTTTAAGGGCTGCTTAATCAAGATGTTTTCGGTAATCCCAGGGTGTGCACAAAGTTTCAGTCATTTTTTTCCATGCACTTTATAGGGAAAGGCCTAGAGTTACTATGATTGTGCATTACTACATTCAGAAATTAATTTCTTGCTTTAATTTGTTCTGTGATAAGTACATTTATGCTTCGTACCACAAATCAGATTCACCAAAGGGAATGATAATTAACAGATATTTTAATATATTAAGAATGAATATATATATACATGCATATACATTAAAAATCAATTCTTGAAAAGTAGACTATGATATATTCCAGTGATAATTACTAAGTGTTCTTATTTATGGAAAAATGATTGTCTTTCTTAAATGTACTCTATTATTATAGGTGCTAATTTTAAATGAATAGTAAGGTTACATAATTATCACTAGAACTGTTCATTACCTACTTTTGCATATGAATTAACAGTAGTGCCATTTTTATTTGATTTTGCAAAGTCAGACTATGAAGGTTTCCTCTTAACCAGTTAAAGTTTTGCACTCTTCAGTTAATAAACACGATATAAAATTTCTTCTTTGCGTTTTCATCACTGAAATATTAGTTTTGATGTCTGGATGTGTTTGGGTTTGCTTTTTTTTTTTTCCCCTGGTTTCAATATGAATTTGTAGTTAGTGAGTTCAGCTGGCGTGGCTATTTCAACTCACGTAGGGACTAAAGAGGAAACTCTAGTTAGTGCATGGAGTGAGTTATAAATCCAACAAGATCTCTTGGCATCATGCGTTGCTGTATGTGAAGTATATATATATACGTCATAATCCGTATTTCAAATAATATCCATGAGAACAACTAATGGAGAACCAAACCTGCAGCTTTTTCCTTGTCAAACAGTGGTACTCATTATGCGTCACCTAAACAGGAGCCCTGAGTTTGATTGATGTGGGAAGTCACCAGCACCCTTACTGGCTCAAACTGGGAATTGCAATCCTCTTTTGCACATAGGTTTATGCATTGGTGTATACATAAACATATGTGCACATATCCACGGATAGGAACGGATTGTAAAACTTTTAAATGACACCATATAGATCTGTAGTTTCTATGATTGCCTTGCTTATTTTTACCAATACAGATTTAAATTTTAAGCCCCCTTTCCCAGTAGGTAGAATCAAGGCATAATACATCGCCCATTTTTTGTGCTAGTGCTTTGAGTACCACTGCAAAACCATATGTTTCAGAAATACTGATGAAACCTGTTCATAGAAATAAAAACTATTGTACTAATCACTAAATTCAAAGGAGAAATTGCTTTAAAACGGTTGTAAGTGGGTTTTGCATGCACATTTTTAGAATTTTCTTTCTTCCTGCTCGTCTTTCTTAGTCTCCTGTGCACTCTGCCAATGCCATCGTGTGGCTTTTTGCATGCGGATTGTACAGATGTCATTAATGAACTTGCCACTAGTTACAAACCTGCCTAGTATGCTGTCTAAGCAAACTGCTAGATAAGCTGTGGTACTTTCTGAATAAAGGAATTTTGAAGCATTTTATGTTAGCGCCCCAACATAATGTTTCTTTATTTGACACTTTACAGTGTACACCATACTGTGAGAGGTAGCGTTAAGGAGAAAAAAAGCAGCCAGGGAAAAATTACTGCTGAAAAATAAATTAAAAATAACCCTTCACCCTCTCGCAGAGACTTGGTTCTTGTATGTATGTAATCTTTCATCCCAAGAGGGCATTAGGGTTAGCGTGGAAAGATGCTTTTTATTCCGCTGTTCAGAATGTTGTTGGCCACACTTGCTTCTGTAATTAAATGAAGACATTCTTAGAAGCTCACATTATCTCTATAAAGATTGATGTAGATAGATAGTCACAAGAGTCCATACCACAAGCTTATTGGATGGTTCCCTCATTACTTTGAACTACCACGGTATGGTTATAAATAAAGAAAGAGGTAGATTTATTTTCAAAGCTGTGTACAGAAATGGTTTTTAAATGAGAGAAGTATAGTGGAGGCGTTTTGATGTATTTCCATTTACTGTTAATTGTTGGTGACAGGTGTATTTCTTAATGCAGATATGAATAGCAGTAGCTCCATATTGAATGCACTGACAAATGGATGCGCCGTCAATGGACATTTGGATTTCACCGCCGCACAGCAGCTCAGTGGGATGGATGCCAGGCATGAGGAGTGTTTAACATTAACACCTAATGGAATCATTCCTGGAATAACTTCTCCTGGTAGGCATCGAATTCATGCCAGTAACGGCACAGAGGAAGTGGAGAAAGCCATGAATAACTCCACCAACATGTGTGGGTCACTACATCTGAACGGAAGCCCCAGCAGCTGCGTCTCCAACCGGCCCTCGTGGGTGGAAGACCCAGGAGATACATTGCACTATGGACACTACCATGGTTTTGGGGATACTGCTGAAAGCATCCCTGAACTTAGTAGTGTTGTTGAGCATTCCAATTCTGTTAAGGTTGAACAGAGCTACGAGAATACTGTCCTTGGCACAATGTACTTGTATCACGGTTCCTAGGTGAATGGCCTTTCTGTCAAACACATATTGAAATTGCTACCAAATGAATCTGAGTGAGTTGGGGGGGGGGGAAGGACGATGACACAAAGTCCTCACAATAGCATTAAATTTGAAGATTGCAACTTTATTGCTATTTTTACACTTTGTTTATATGAGAAGTAAACTGTTAATTTGACAGCCTTATACGATAGTTGTAGTTTGTTGCATGTATGGGGCTAATTTAGTGATAAAATAGATGCTGTTACGATGGAATGTTTATTATTTTCATTTTTTTATTATGGAATGTTCTGGTTTTGTAATTTTTTTTTTTATTTCTATGCTTGTGAACACTATCTTTGCCTTTCTAGAGCTGTTCTCCCTTTTATTAAAACAATGTTTAACTGAATTTTGTGAAGAAAATGTTATGTATGTGCATCACTTAGGAGTAAAGGTTGTTTTTTTCTTTTCCATATCTTCTGCTGAAGCTATGGTAGCAATATCAATGCCAGCTATCACTATGCAAGGGTGAAAAGGGGCAATCTTTTGGAGCTTCTCTCTGGCTTTCCAGTTTGGGTGTGTGTTTTGATATGGTCCGATGTTTGCCTTGAAATTTTTTGAACTAGTTGTTGGGAAGTGCAGAGAGGAAATTGGGCAGAAGTTACCGCTTCACTTTCTGTAGCGTAGAAGTGCTTTTCTTAATTCTTTTTTTTTTTCCTTGTTGTTGTCGGGCTCTTTGCATTATGGAGTGGGGATGTGAGCTGCCTTCCTTTGGTCACGATCTGCGTGTGCCTCAGGTCAGCTCCTGAATTTGTGGCAGTTTTCTTTGGCTTCTCTGCTTTAAGATGTATGCTTGATATTTTACCATAGCTCACAGACCCAGGGCATGTTGGTACTATTCTGCTTTTGTACTTGGTTTTAAATTGCTGTTCCTTGTTAGAGAATTTGCCAAGTCAAAAAATATTTGAATTTTGACTGTCTTGGATATACATTTATTGTCCTTTTTTTCAACATAACGCTTGGGAAAAAATGTAATGTTGTGTACTCTTTGGGCTGTGCTCGCTGAAAATACATTGTATTTAAAGCTTAATACACAAAATCCATATAAGTGCATTATATGAGCACTAATACTATAAGTTGCTGCTTTGTGTTATGGTAAGTGAAGGGTGGGAGAAATATGGTAAATGAGATAAGCCCTCTGAATTGTGTTGGGCTTTTTGTTCTTGTTTTGTTTCAAAAGGGACCTTTACAAATTGGAATTTAATAAAAATAAACATACTACATTGTACCCAATATTTTGTTTAGACAGATTTTTACTGGTGGCCGAGGGCAAGTCTTGAAGAGTTGCTGAATAACATTTCTTCATCATCTTTCTCAGTGTGGTGTGGGATTTCTTGATTTTGTCAGCATGTGGGAACATGGTTGACAAGCCCCATAAGTTGTCCTTCATGGGATTGCAGAAACGTACTGGTTGTTCTGTGTATGAGGTCTTTAGATCAGCCTTGAACTCCAAAAGTAATTAAATAACTGGTTGTCTGGTTTTGGAATCATAGAGTGCATTGAGTTGAAAAGGACCTTCAAAGACCATGTAGTCCAACACCGCTGCAGTGAGCAGGGACATCCTGCACTAAATGAGGTTGCTCAAAGCCTCTTCAATCGTGGCTTTGTGTGTCTCCAGGGATGAGGCCTCCACCACCTATCTGGGCAACCTGCTCCAGTGCTTCCCCACCCTCATGGTGAAGAACTTCTTCCTAATGTCTCATCTAAATCTGCCCTGCTCTAATTTAAAACCATTGCTCCTCATCCTGTCGCTCCATGCCCTGGCAAACAGTCCCTCCCCAGCTTCGTGTAGGTCCCCTTCAGGCACCAGGGGGCCACTATGGGAGGTCTCCTTGCAGCCTTCTCCCCTCCAGGATGAACAGCCCAGACTCACATCCTGGCCTCGTAGGAGAGAAGCTCCAGCCCCTGATCATCCTGATGGCCTCCTCTGGACTCCCTCCAGTCGCCCCTCTTCAGGGCAGGAGGGCTTTGAGACCCAGCCAAACCAAGAAAATGTTACAAAAATAAAGCGTGTTGTGTAAGCAGGGTTTTACTATTCCTGGCAGCCAGTGGTGGCTACATTTCAGCTCTGCTGCTTAATGACTCCCAGGTATTTCACACCTCTCCCTCCATTCCCCCGAGTTTCCTGTCTCAAAGTGGTGACTGGCTGTTTACAGGCAAGGATCAAAGGGACTCTGGTTGAACGCAGACAGTATATTTTAAAACCATTCCTGCCTGTAATACTTTAGGAAAAAAAAATAAAATACAGTAATTCACAGCAGTGCCAGACAGTTGGAGTATACAAATTAAAAGCTTTATCCTGCTCAGAATCTTGTCTTCTCTCTAAATAGCACTCCCCAGGGAGCAAAACAAACGTTACCTCTAATTGATAGGAATTAAAGTTAGGGATCCTCTCTCCCTCCAGAAGGCACAAGTTTTAATGAGTAACTTCTTTTTGCTTCAGCCGCATGTAGAGGTCTCAATGAGCATTTCCCAGTCAGTTGTAATTAGCCTCAGCCGGGTGAAGTGCAAGCAGGAGAGACAACGTTTTTGACATCAACGTCAAATGCCCCAGCTCCATCACTAACCCAAGAAGTGTTCCACAAGGAAATTAAACTGAAAAGCTACAGCTGAGCAATGCACCAAGCTGTGTAGTGTTAGTTAGATTTCTTCTTGCCAGGCTAAAATTGGAAGTTAAATTTTAAAAAAGTTATAGAAACATCACAGAATCATAGAATTGGAAGGGACCTTCAAGGGCTATTTAATACAATGCCCATGCAGTGACACTGTTGACTACATCAGGTTGTTCAATGCCTCATCAAGCCTGGCCTTGAATGTCTCCAGGGATGGGGTCTCAGCCCCCTGTCTGGGCAACCTATTCCAGTGTCTCTTTAAGTTAGTCTTGAGTTTCTTTCCCCATGAGGGCGGATGGGAGTGGAGCTCTTCTCTTGTTGCTGTTGAAAAGTCAAGCACTGTTTGATGCTGCTTGCTGGCAGCCACTCTTGCAAGAAGTCCCCATCTTCCATGTAGGCCCCCTTCAGGTACTGGTAGGCCACTATAAGGTCTCCCCAGAGCCTTCTCCTCTCTAGGTTGAACAACTCTGACTCTCTCTGCCTGTCCTCATAGGAGAGGTGCTGCAGCCCCCTGAGCATCTTCATGGTACTCTGCACCTCCTCCAACAAGTCCATGTCCTTATGTTGCAGACTTCAGAGCTGGATGCAGTGCTCCACATGGGATCTCACCGGAGTGGAGTCAAAGGGCAGAACCATCTTCTTTGACCTGCCAGTCATGCTTCTTTTGTTGCAGACCAGGATAAAGTTGGTGTTTCTGGCCTGTAAGAACAATGAAGTGGTCTCTTAGCCAGGGGACTTGCCTGGAGCATGCTGTGGCTCTAGTCCAGCTGGCACAGCAGTGCTGCATCCCAGCAACATAATTCACCAGCACTGAGGGAAACCCATGGGCACCTGGTTGGTGCTCACTGCAGATGGAATGCTCTCATGATACATGATGAGACCAAGAAGCTAAGAAATGCTCCTGGAAGCCACTCCACTGGATACTTTTTGCTTCGAAAGGTACATTTCAAACCAAAGGTCCCATCCCATGTTGCCCAGTATCAGATGCAAGGACAAGGGCAGTAGTAATTGATCACCAGCCCAAACAGATCCTCTCTGCCCAGGAACCGACATGTCTTCCCAGTCCCTCTTGCTGTGCAGTCTCAGTGGGCACATCAGCTGCAACAGCTTTGTCTTAAGGTGCTGAGGTTCTGCTCAGATCAGCCCTGTCCAGCCCCCCACCAGAGGTGTGCCAGCTGGAAGCACTGTAGCCATATTAATATGGCATCAAGCCCAAACTAATAAGCCCTGTTTATTAGATCTTTGATACTTCAAGTTTTTGAATTATTATCAGTTAAACGATCAGTGTGTCTGTGAAATTATATGTGACTCTTGTAGGGTAAATGCAAAGTATTGAAGTGTTTCACCATAGATGTGCTCCCAAGCTGTGTAAATCCAGCTGCTCGACTCAAAATTCATTTGTACTGAACTTCTGTAATTAACCCAGGCATTGGATAAATTCAGATATGTTACACCATTACCCTGGGTCTGAGAAGAAAACTGCTTAAAATTACAAAAGGCTGAAATCTACATAGAGCAAAACTACATTTGAATGAAGATGAATGCTCTCAGAAGTGGTATTTAATTTAATAATATTCCAGGACAAGGACTGACATCAATTTACATGGGTGCTCTTGAACTTGTAACTTCAGGTGTATTACTCATAGGAGCAGCAGAAGGATAGAAGTGATGACAGCAGCAATGATAACACTAACAGAAAGGCTGGGTAGGACTTTTTAATAGGGTGCAGGATGGTGGGACTATTTAGGCTGTATATAAGAAAGAAGTTCTTAACTGTGAGGGGGATTAGACACTGGAACAGGATGCCCAGAAAGGTTGTAGATGTTCCCTCCATGGAAGTGTTTTAAGGCCAGGCTGGATGAGGCATTGAGCAACCTGGTCTAGTGGGAGGTGTCCCTACCCATGACAGGGGGTTTGGGACTAGACGATCTTTAAGGTCCCTTCCAACCCTTCCAACATTCTATGATTCTACGATTTTATGATTAAGATTACCCAAAACTTAGGTACTGTCTATGTGACCAAAAGCCGCGGAACACGGCAGTAGCTCCAGTATCTAATAGCAGTAACACTGCAATGTAGCCTGTTCTCCTCTGCCTTTTAAACACTCTTCATAGAAACATAATTGAAAATATCAATTAGTATGTGTCCAATTGTGATTATTTGCAAGAAAAACCTCATTCAAGAACAGCCTTTCTCTGCTTCCTGCTCCTCTAGTACGTCAGGCTCGGAATCTCCTTTTCCTTGTCTCAGGCCTCATTGTCAGACTCCACTTCCCACTCAATACATTCATGTAGGGTTCCCCATCCCTCATTACACTATTTCTTGCCTGCAGCCAGGAGTCCAGCTCTGCTCTCACCCTCCTCCAGACTCTCAGTTCTTCAGCTTGGTGAGGGGGTGCAGAGCGTGGGCAGTACCCAAATACTGAAGGGGAAGAGGCACTACCAAAGAAAGAGAGGAAAACAAAATCTGATGATCTGACTATTACAAATCTGCTGGTTAAAAAAAAAAAAAAAAAAAAAACACAACCAAAAAAGTCAAACCAAAAACAGGGGACAAGGGGAAAAATCAGGGCAGAAAAAAAAGAAAAACCAACCAGCCAACCAAAAAAAGGCACGGAAAAACAATTCTTTGTAAATAAAAACCAAATTAAGGAGCTATGGAGGTGTGGGAAGAAAGTGTCAGTCCCAGTGAGGGCTGAATGGTCACTTCTTTGTGTGAGCCTGAACCCCACAGCAAGACCCTGGAAGAAGACACTGACAAGGTATCCAGCTCCCCACCCAAAAAGGATTGACTGGATCAAGTAAGTCTGAAACAAAGAGCAATCAGACAAGACTTTGTGAGAACCCTTTCAGCAGCTACTCTGTCCTTTTGTCCCTTCATGTGTCTGTGCCCAAAGGCAAGCAGGGCCACATCCTTCACAAGTGCCAGTGTCAAATGGGAGGTGTTCCCCAGCCCTACCTGGGGCTGCTGACAAGACATGGTTCTCCTGCTCAGGGGCGAAAACCAGGGACAGACAGAGAAGGAAAAGAACCAGGGACAGACAGAGTAGGAAAAGTGGGCTTTTAGAAGCAGGCCATCAGTGAGCTCCAGTCACTCCTCTAATTTCCACTACGGAGGCTTTCAGGGAGCTGTGCTGGTACAGGGAAATCAAAGTGCCTCCTCAGATGGTTGTGAGAACAGATGTTTGACGCGGCATAAAAATGGGAAAGGACAAAAGCAAAGCAGGGAAGGCTTTTAATGAGGCCCCAGCAAACACTTTGCCTGAGCAGAAGGGTCTGTGTACTCCCACACACTGCCTTGCTGGCTCCACATGGTTAGATGTGGGATTCCGTGTACTTTAGGAATCTCTGAAGGATTTTAATCGCTACACACCGTGGGAAGGGGAGCTCAGCATGTGCCTGGTGACGCATTGAAAATGTGAGAGCTTTTTTTAGTCTTGCAGGATAATACTACACATTGAGCAGAACTGGTTGAGTTGGTCTCTGGTTGCAACTACATTTTCCACATCTGCTCCGGTGCCCCTTGGAGAACCTTCTCCCTGAGACTGCTTTGTACTGTAAATGGGCACAGCATCATGCCAAGGCATTTTGGCTTTCATGGGGCACCACAGAGAGCTTTTAGAACATATGAACCACGGGAACATACAGGCCCCTCAACTCAATTTGGATGTCAGGAAAATGAGCCTTTGTAAGAAAAGAAATGGCATTGCATGGGAAGAGACAGGCTGAGTACTGTGCCAGGTCCCCAGACAGAGCTATTAAATTAGGGAGCTACCGAATGAACTGCAATTACAGTGACATGGGAAAAGGAAAAAAAAAAAAAAAGAAAAGAAAAAGAAAGAAAAAGGCAGAATCTCATCAAATGCAGCCTAAATAAATAAAAACAGTGGATGTTAGTGAAGGTGCATGTAAAAGCCAAATCCAGAGATAAATGAACTGCAATTAGCCAAGGAGGTGGAAGACAGAAATACACTTTCTACTTCACAGAGCCACAAACATGGTTAAGAGATTGGAGCATCTCCCTCATGAGAACAGGTTGAAGGAGCTGTGTCTCTTTAGCTTGGATAAGAGGAGACTGAAGGTGAGTGCCAAGAGGATGGAGCCAGGCTCTTCTCAGAGACCTCCAATGGTAGGACACAGGGCAACAGGTGCAAGCTGGAACAGGAGGTTTCATGGAAATACAAGAAAAATCTTTTTCCCAGTGAGGATGACAGAACACTGGAACAGGCTGCCCAGAGAGGCTGTGGAGTTTCCTTATCTGGAAACATTCAAAACCCACTTGGACGTGTTCCTGTGTGACCTAGTCTAGATGTTCCTGTTCTGGCAGGAGGATTGAACTAGATGATCTCTCAAGGTCCCTTCCAATCCCTGACATTCTGTTATTCTGTGATTCTGCAACAAACCACAGCACTCTGCTGGGAGACAGAGAGATCAGATCACACCCTATGCCTGAGCAGGTCCACTTCTCCCTTCCATAACTCTTAACACAGCTCTGGAGAAGGGCTGAATCATTTTTCCTTGATGCAGTGATTAAGTGAGCAAAGGCAGACAAAAGCTCCTCAGAGACTTCGGTAGATTCCCTCCTCTACCCATCCTCTGATGACTGGCTGTAGTAAAGTATCAGAGAAATGTTTCTGTGCCTGTTCAGCAAAGTGCTAACTGGCTGCATTTACACTTATGTCGGAGTCCAACCATGTAGTTTTTTGCTACACCAGATGAGGTTCAAGCATCACCTTACTGCCCAAGCCCATCACTACTATGTGGGCAGCTTAGGTCAGCCCTTTCCTTAATGAATTCATGTGCATTTCTCACCACCTTTTGCTTTTTCAATATTTAGTATTCTACATATGGAAGGCATCCCAATGGTCACTTCAGTCCTGTGTCTATTTGAAAGTGGCAAAGAATATGCATTCTGGCAGACTGCTTTGCCCTACAGCCTTTTGTCTTACTCCTCTGGTTTGTCCTAGAGCAAGCAGAGGCTGTACAGATTGTCACGTCCTCAGCCCTGAGGAGGTCCTTGACATCCAGTTCCTTCACTCCTCCACCCGTTCCCCACATGTAACTAAAGCCCTACCCCACTACACCTTTGCTAATACTCTGTGAAGATGAAAGGGAAAGATAAACATCAGCCTGTAACAGCTAATGATGGAGCCTTCACAGGGTTTCACTGTCACGTCAGCTACTGCTGCAAATTAAACCAAATTTTCTATTTTTCTGTCAAAGTAAGGCTGAAGCTCTGACAGTTGGTGCTCCTGCCACTCCCACAGCTGAATTAGGACAGTTGCAGGAACAAAAGAAGGTGGCCCAAAGGAAAGCCTCTCTTGCACAACCCTCACATGTCATTTTGTCTGTGTGCCTCTTGCTGAATCCGTGAAGAGGCTTTAATCAGCTCAGAGATAATGGAGACAAAGCCCACCTTCTAAAACCCCAAATATAAAGATAGAGCCTGGGTTGTATTTCTGCCACCTGGTATATACATTTGTTGGAGAGAAAGCTGGATGTGAATTGAAGACTCGAAAGAAATTAAATTACTTGAGAGGGCACTGTAATTGAAAAGAAGAGAAACGTGTGTGCTCGAAACAAATTTATTTACTACCATGGGAGAACTGTAATTGAAAAGAAGAGAAACTTGTAGAGCGGAGCATTCGGAATTGACTGGAGAGAGAGAGAAAGTGCGAGGCTCCTGCTCTCTGAAATGAATTTCTTGCTTGATTTGTAGCACCAAACTTTGGAAACATCTATACCAATTAAGTTGAAAGTGTAATGCTTTGCCCTGGGGAGTCAGGCATCGCTGTGTAGGGATAGGAAAAAAAGATGCTTTAAGCTTGTTCCCTGACTTTTACACAAAGTAGAACAAGGCATTGACTAAGATATAACCAAGGGGAGTGCTAGCTCTAGATTTTCAGGTGCAATGTCAACGAGGTGTTCTTCACTACCTGTGGAAGCCCAGTGGTGCCTAATGTCTACCCAGGACGTGAGACTGAGTATTCATCACCCTGAAATGTCTCATTACAGTCAGAATTGTCTCAGAGAGCCCTATTGCATGAGTAAAATGACACTGTTCACCAGCACCTGGCCTATACTTGATGGAAGAGGTGGTTTGTCCTCCTTATAACAGAAGAAGGTAAAAAGAGGGTTGTAGCAGAGTGCCATGCGGACTTGTCAGCAATCAAGAGGTGATAATGTCTCTCACACCCTTCCTGACAGCAGTTCAGAAAGTGATTGCTCTGCACCAGAAGGTGTCCTTCAGCCAGCTCCAGGGATGGGAGCCATCACATCACTCCCAGCACCAGGGAACTTTAAGAAATGTTGCTGTGGAACTTCAAAATGAACAACAGCTTTCATTGTGGTTGCCTATTGCAGTCTCTTCAGGAATTCCCTCAGTACCAAAAATACCATTCCAGGCTGAAAACAGGTGGAAAATTACTTTGCCAGATCTGTGTTTGCTGTGCTGCAGATCCAGTAGCTCAGGTTGCTCTGGAAAATACCTGTGCTGCATCTTCTCAGCTGCAAACCTACACCTCATCCTAGGAGCACGGTCCTGAGCCTGGGTTTTTTTCTGCCTCTCACATCACCAAGTGTAAGGACCACACAGGGCATTGAAGGCTTCTATTGACACCTCTGCAGCCATGGGGCAGGTGTGATTGATTTGCTCTGTAACAGGAACTTGTGAAAGGAACCAGATGAGGATGCACAAGACAGAGTGAACACCTTAAGCTCCATTCTCTCCCTTGCATATCTCTGTAAGGTGGCCGTGCATCAAATGCAGTTACGATTTTGTTTTGTCACAAGACCTGGCTCACCCTCAGTCTTTAGGGAGTTCTCAGGCTCCAGAATCCCCATTTTCATTAAATGTACCTTTTTTTTAACCATCAAGGCTTATTTCTTTGGAAAAAACTCAGACAAAAAAATAAACAGATCCACTGAGATTGATCCACAAAGATGGGGCTTGCCCAACCTCCCTGGGCAGTCTGTCCCTCTGGTTGCTCCATGGCCTGCCCATCCTCACAGGAAGAGGCATCAGTACCCAGGTTGAACCCTTCTCATTCCAGCTCATGCCTGCAGTACCTTGTTGCCCCACAACATGTGGCTGTGATGGGTCAGGCTGCTTCTTCTCCTTCCCTCTCAATAGGCATTGGGTGGCTGTGAGATGCCCCAGCAGCCATTTCTGCCTCAGACTGGATTCTCTGCTCATTCAGGGCATTCCAGCCCTGAGGTTATCAGTGTCTATCCTGTACTGGGAGCACCAAACTGGCCATGTTACCCATATGTAGACTAATGAGTGCTGGACTGAGGGGACAACCCCTGCCTTGATCTCCTGGCCGTGCTCCCACTAAAGCAGCTCTGGATGCTGCTGGTCTCTGCTGCCTGGGCTTGCTGCCAGCTCCTGACCAGTTCCAGATGTGCTTCCTAGACATTGCATGTATCTTCACACAGGCTTTCCATAGCCCTTGACTCCTTTCCTTGTACTAGTTTGTTCCACTGCTTTTGAACCTATTTATAGTTTTATCTTCCTTCTTCATCTCCTTTGCCAATGAGCTCCACAATTTCAATAAACGCTGAGTGAAAAAGTACTTCTTTTTGGTTTGCTGATCTCTGACTCTTTCTTTTGGTGACCCCCCTGGCTCTCTGAGAAACAGTGAATAAATTTTCTTGTGCAGAACACGATTTTATAGAGCAATATCATATTTTTCCTCCATCATCTATTTTACGAGTAAAGGAATCATACTCTGCTCAGTACTTTTTATGAAGCAGATCTATGCAGCAAATTCTAGTTATTCTCTGTACCTCCTTTTCATTTCAACTGTAACCTTCGGAGACAAGATGATGGTGTATGAGAAGAGGATGCATCATAAATTTATACTGTAACAATACAGCCTGGTTTGTCCTCCCTTCTTTTCCTGGTAATTACCGAGAGCCTCTTTGCTACTTATTGCTGAACTGATGTTCTCAAATAGCCTTTCACAAGCACTGCCTGATCTTTCTTATGTGGCAAGAGAAAATGGAGAGCCCATCATTACACATCTGTATGTAGTTAAGTGTAGTTAAGACTGTTTTCCTTCTGTGAATTACCCTGAATGTAATAACTTTATTTATTTGTTTGTTCACAAACAAATAGGGCTCTTTACTATTGAAAAACATAGAAGTGTACTGTTTTCTGATTCCCTTTGGAGTATTTTAAAATGTAGTTTTTTCCTTTTATCCTCTTATGTAGTGTCCATAAGGCATCTTAGTCCAAGTAGGTACTTCTAGCTGCAGCTTTTGGCAGGCTTTCTCCGTTTAACATCAGAAGGCTAAACATTATTGTAATCTACTTTTTTTTTTCTTTTTTAACCTTTCTGTTCCTGTAAGGATGCTTAAATTGAATAGGATTGAGGCCTTGAACATATCATTCACGATGAGATTGAGAATCTTCTGATTCCCTCTTTGCATGGGGACCACTGAAATATATTGTGTTTTCTACCCTTTCAGCCTCTCTAATCTCCCTCAGTTTTTCCAAGCCCTGGCGTCAGTATGGCCAGATGGCTGTTGGCAATGCCCCAGTACTGTGGCTCATGCAGCTTAGATGTGGCACTGCTATCTGTAGGATTCCCCATTGTCAAGTGAGACACCCTCCCATCAGGTTCACCCAAGGATACTTCCTGATGCTTCTAGCACTATACCCCAGCGGGAGTGAGTTCTTGCTGAGTCATCCCTGAATGCTTTGAGCCCCGAATGGCCACTGATTGAGCCTCAGTGGTGGCTCACACACCTTCTGCAGCAGCGTTTGGAGGATTGCAGCACCCCTCTCTCCCAGCACCCAAAGTCTCTGAAGCACTGCCACTGTAATCTCTGCACTTTTCCTTGCCTCTCCTGGCCTTTTGATTAGGTTGTCTTTGGCCAGCTTCCACTGTGGCTTTAGGGGAACCGTTTTCTGTGCAGCCATCACTGAAGATAGAGCCACTACAAGTGCTTTGCTATTATGTATCAGCAGTTCTCTGCAGTGGAAGGAGCTACTATTTATTGGTCACCTGACCAAAAGACAGATGCACTGAAAGCACTTTAAAGAGTAACCAACGGCCCTTCTTAGAGTTGATAGGCATGAGCCTTCCCTCTTGAGGTACCCTCTGACAAACTGTACTCACAGGCACCCAACAGCTCAGGATCTGTTCCGTGAGCATCCCTCAGACAGGAAGAACTTCATTAAAAAACAGCTGTGAATTATACAGGGAATGGGATCTAGATTATTTTAGTACTTTTCTCTCTCCTCTCCTCTCCTTTCTTCTCCTCTCCTTTCTCTTTGTTTTTCTTTTAATTGGAAAAGTTAATCAAGTAACAAATTGCCTATCACAAACTGCTCTGCAGGATCTGTAGAAAATACAGATTTCTACACATTTTGTAAAAAGATGTCACCATCCTGCTGGGTAATTTCTCTCCTCTTAGGAATAGAGCAGAATGGAGTGAGAGAACTGGGAAAGACATGGAGAGTGAAAGCTGATGCTGTTCCTCTGGGCTGTGACATAGGCTTGTCAGAATGAAAAGATCTCCCTAATAATCTCAATCAGTGGTAGCCCTGCTGTGAAACCCCAAAGGGATCACCAGTGGGAGCACCACTGCAGGTGGTGCACCAGGACAGCACTGCACACTCTGAGCAAAGATGTGCCACAGATCATGTTTGTGCACAGGCAAGATCAGCCTGTAAACAGCTGGCATCAGCCTCTTTGACTCCTCGCTCCAACAGTGGTCTCAGAAATGTGTGAGAGAGAGCTGAGACAGGGATCTGGAAGAGGACTCCTGAGAAACATCTGGCACAGCTTCACAGTGTCATAATTTCAAGGATGTCCTGCTCCAAGATGGGGCTAAACATGAAGAAGCGTGTCACTGCTGACTGGACTCTTCTGCAAGTCCACATCCCTTATATGTCCCCTGTGAAGGAAGTATTAGAGAAGGACCACTCACTTACTTATGCAAGACATGCTCTGGTCCCATTCCTCCAGCTGTTCACTCAACATAAGGCATGGAGACCAGCTCTTCATTAGTCAGGTGTTCCAAAAGTTTACCATCCAGAGTAAATGTAGCAACTCCAGCTTGCACACATCACATACTGCTTGCTCCTGGATCTGGCTGGCATGCAGCAGTGATGCAGGGAACATGGTTGTGGTCCACCACTGATCTCCCATGCCTGGTGATAGGGGAAGCACTTGAAGCAGAAGGGATTTCTTGAGCTGCTCTCCACTTGGATGAAGCTAGCAGGAGAATAAGGAAACCGCTCTTAGTCCTGCACTTTTCACATCACAGACAGACCAGCTCATCTTCTCCTTTCTTTTTTTGCCTGTTGCTTCCCCTCTGTGGTCTAATCTAGGGTCTGAAGAATGGAAGCCTGAGCCCAGTACTCAGTATGAGAGGTCTGCAGTTCCTCCATTTTTTATCACTTTATTGGGAATGATTACTGCACAAAGGGAACAAAAATTGTGTAGTTAAAAAATAGTTCTACTTTTTTTTTCTTCCAGGGATGCAAGTGCTCTAGCATTGATTTTTAAAGGTCAGGGACCGGAGTAATACAACTCATAACTTGCAAAAAAA
>VZTY01006840.1:0-16790 GCA_013400935.1 Turnix velox | reverse complement strand
ATGGGCTTATCTCTCAAGCCTGTCAAGGTCCCTCTGGATGCCATCCCTTCCTTCAGGTGTATCAACTGCAAACTTGCTGAGGGTGCACTCAATCCCAAGCGGTGGCAAAATTCCCATTTGGAGGTGCCTGCTCAGTCCTGGTGCCAGGTCCTGGGCTCCTGCTGAGCATCAGCTGGTGTTTCTTACCATGCACCTTCTCAAACTGGATCCAGTGTGCCCAGACCATCCTTTGATGGGCTCTGTGAGCAGCCTGGCAGTGAGCACTCACAATTTCAGACCTTGTATTAGGACAATACTTTATCACTGCTCAACTGGTTTGCTGATTAGGAGCCTTTGTAGGAGACTGAGCCGTTGACAGGTGAATCATGTCTGTCCCACAGTGTCTCAGTCTTTACTCTTGGTTTGTGGCCAACATCAACTCCCACTGAAAGCCTTTCTTATGTAGTTTTTCCCATGAGTGCTTTACATGGGGTCATCACATCTCCGAGATAAATGCTGGAAAGCTGAAGCCTGCTATTAAGCTTCTTAAAACATTAGAAAGACAATCATTTTGACAGAATAGATGTTAATCACACTCATATAAAAGCTTTTCATCTTCAAAGCATTTAGCCAACATTAATTACACGTAATTGGCTTTTCCACATACGTCATGCCAAATGCACCTTTCATGTCACTTGTCGCTGCGATCTTGCCTGGGATTACTGAGGGAAAGCTGTGTCTCCTCAGTGTAACATAGTTTTCTGTAGCCACCTGAGGCCTCAGCTTGCAAATCACAAGGGGCAACACTTAAAAGAGCAGTTGCACTGAAGATAGAGGCATTGGCTGAGCTGAGAGATCTGGGAAAAAAAAAATTAATGCCCTTTCACTTGGGTGCCTGTGAAGCTGTGTTTCCATTTTCCTGACAAAAGCTCTGGAGGAGACTCTTTGAAGTTTTGCATTTCACCATGCCAGGGAATGAGCTGGTTTTCACAAGGCTCATCCAAGTCCTGTATCTATACTCTGATCTCTGCAAAACTCTGAGGATGCCCCAGCCAGAAGTCAGGGTGCAATCTGGACTCCAGAAGGATTTGAAAGGGACAAGTGAAAAGAGAAGGGACTATTTCTCTTAGTAATCTCATCTTCAAGCATTTACCCAAGAAGTTGAAAACTTGGGTCCATTTCTTTCCCCTACAGAGGTTCAAAACCCCTGTTTGCCACCAGCCTGTCATTCTTTTCCTGTGTGACCTTTTCACTGAAACAACTGCTATGTTCAGCCACTTGAAAAGATTAAGATTTTTATTCCAATTTACAACATGTGTGAGACAAAGAGAAAAAAAGAAAAGATTTCTTGCCCAGTGCACTGTCAGAATTCAGCTAGGAAATACGAGTTCCACATGTCCTTGGAAGAACTGGCTCCCTAATGCTCAGGGCTGAAAGGAAAGGATTTTGGAAGCATTAGTCACCCCAAAAAAAAAAAAAATCCTAGCAGAAAGGATAAATCAGGAAAATTTCTTCGAGAAGAAAAGCATAATTTTATGCAAGAACTAGATCACAGAGAATGTTTCCTGGAGATGCCTTGTAGGTGGAGAATAAGGTTCACAACAGGTAAGAAACCAAACCCAAACATTATCTGTGATGGACATTGCCACCCAGGTCAGAACTTATCAATCAGAGATCAGTGAAGGTTCTCATTGGTGTCTTCATTCCTTTGGCTGCCTTTCAGGAGATAATATGCAAGTTTTCATATAGAGTGTAGTGCCATTTACAAGGTGATTATGTCTGTCCCTGCTCATATACTTAGCTAATAGAACTAAAAAATGTGGTATTAATTCAATGCATCCTAAATGGATGACATTCCACCTGATGTTCTTTTATCATGTTGAAGTAAATAAAGATGCTTTCCCAAAAGCCCAGGATTTTAATTCTTATTCTTAACCTCAACGTCTGTTCAGAATCTGAGATGGCCATAAAGACCAGAGACTGAGTTTCCAATGGCAACATCTAGGTCTGGGATGATAAGTTGCCAACCTCTTGCATGTCAAAAGACTCTCCATCCATCATTCACAAGCAACAGAGAGAAGAAGACCTGCCTCATACAGTCAGGATGAGCAGAGAGAACAGTCCTGCTGGGTAAAAGGAGCCCAGAGATCTAAGGCCAAATTGCAGGGAGGCAGATTTCTAGAAAAGCATTTAAATGCCAGTTGCCAGCCATAATAGTTCTCATAAATCAAGAAGATCCTTTAAAAATCCCACACAGTGTCACCTGCCCTGGGTAGCTGTAGTGTAGTGGCTGTTTATTTTGCAGACATCTTCACAACTTCATTCTCAAGATTGGAATTCAGTTTGGGGTAACACAGCTCTGTCAGCCTGCTCCTACCCTTCAAGTTAAGTAAATGGTTAAGTGCTTTCTTGGTTCAGAACTAGAAGACTCTCCACGTTGCAAGGCTTGAGCACTGTAATCTATTTGTGTTTCCTTTTCAACTTCTGCAAGTAACCCCAACCAGACTGGGAACACTAAGTGCAAAGTTAGTGGGGAGATGACTCTGGCAATTTCTGAATGACAAGAGCATTTAAAAGAAATGTCAAGAGTCTGTGGGCCGCAAGCTTTTATGTTTCAAGGAGAAACAAGAAGAAAGGAGGGACAATAAATCAAATGCAACAGCTTAGCAGGCTCCATCCCTGAGAGTTAACCTTTTGAAAGCCATATCCCCAACACGGCGCGGGCTGAGCTCCTTTGATCAGCTCCATTATTCTCTGCAAAGGGATGGAAACAGCAGGGTGGGCTCCTCCACCCGTGCCCAGGGGCCTCAGATACTACACTTTGCTTGACATGTGCTATGCATTTATAGGTTAACATCAAACATGAGCTGATTTATCATTTTTAATCAAAAAAGGATTATGCTCTAATAAATCCTAACAACGTATTCCGTGCAGGGGTTACGTGATGCAATGTCCTGGTAGCTTTGCTCTCCTGTGCCTGGAAGATGGGGTAAAGTTTTTACTTGTCAGTAAACCATTCCTAGGAAATGCTTAAATGGATCAAGATCCTCTAAGCACCAAGTTGTTAATGGTCACCCCCTTGGATGCAGATTTTCCTGTTATCACAGGTTTTGAAGCATCTCAACACCTCTTCTGTCACTTTTAAAAGCCAAATATTACTGGCTAAGGGTAAATTATTGGTAGTTGGTAGGAATCTAGGCATTAAGCATACCAAACACATCACTGATGGAAGTCAGAGTCCTAAGGAGACCTCAGCAACAAACTGCTAGAGTCTAGGGGCTGGTTTCTAAAGGCCCATCATTTTCTGAAGCTAAAAAATTATGATCAGGCAAAGGAAGACTTTGCCTTCATTACTGGATTCCCTGGATTTTGGTTTTCTCACCCAAATAGATTTTATCACGGGGAATCTGCAAGTAAGCCAAACCTGTCAGTTACTAAAGGGGTTTTCTCACCCTTTTATTACAGGCTGAAGGAGTTGGGGTTGTTCACCCTGGAGAAGAGAAGCCTCAGGGGGGACCTCAGAGTAACTTCTCAATACCTGAGAGGGTCCTACAGAAAGGCAGGGGAAGGACTTTTTAATAAAATATGTGAAGGAAGCATCAGAAATAATGGATGTAAATTGGAAGGGGGTAGATTTAGGCTTGACATAAGAAAGAAATTCTTTACAGTGAGGGTGGTGAAACACTGGAAGAGGTTGCCCAGAGAGGCTGTGGATGTCCCCTCTCTGGAGGTGTTAGAGGCCAGGCTGGACAAGGCACTGAGCAGCCTGATGTACTTGGAGGTGTCCCTGCCCATGCCCATTGCCCTTTGTCCTAGTGATCTTTAAGGTCCCTTCCAACCCAAACTATTCTATGATTCTATGATTCTATTCCCAAAGAATGATCCCCTTCCCTTCAATCCATACTCTGCTTCCCAGTAAAAGGCTGTCCTGTAAGAACATTTGCTTCCCAGGAGACCTGGTTAACATTACAAGCCTAATGGAGGCTAAGCACAAAGAATTTTTGAAAAGTTGACTGCAGTAGCATTTTTAAAGCTTCTCCTCCCTGTTCCTCATTCACACACAAAAGCTAAAACACCCCAGTGGAAATGTAGTGGGGGGTCAAGAGGACCAAGGCATTTTCATGATTGTTTTAGCTTCCTTGGTGTTGTTTCATATTTTCCTGCTATTTTTGCACCTGCCTGGGCTTTTTTAGCCTCCTTGTAGTTAGGGATGAGGAAACTCAGAGTATGGTTATGAGCATGACCTCAAGAATCACCTCACAACCTTTCCCCCTGTTCTTGCTGCATCTTCACTGCTATTGGAGAAGACTGTGAATGAGAGCCTGACCCAAGCCATAACAATTGCTCAAGGAGCACACAGCTATTTCTTTATGCACTGATTTACCGGGGAAGGAAAGTTTTAAAAACCAATCAGACAGGCAGGTCTTGCAACAAAGTCTATGTCAAAAGAATTGCCCTCATTCATGTGTCAAGAGTATGGGGTAGGTGTTTTTCAGAGCTAATCCACTTAGAATCATAGAATAGTTTGGGTTGGAAGGGACCTTAAAGATCATGGAGTTCCAACCCCCCCTGCCATAGGCAGGGACACCTCCCACTACATCAGGCTGCTCAGTGCCTTGTCCGGCCTGGCCTTAACCACCTCCAGGGATTGAGGGGGTATCCACCACCTCTCTGGGCAACCTCTTCCAGTGTTTCACTACCCTCACTCTATAGAATTTCTTTCTTATATCTAGCCTCAACAAAACCACTTCCAACTTACATCCATTATTTCTAGTCCTCCCATCACATATCCTATTAAAAGTCCTCCCCCTGCCTTTCTGTAGCCCCCTTCAGGTATTGAGAAGCTATCTTATCTTTCAATCCTCTGATTTCAAAAGTTTTTCCAGGACAGTTATGAGGTCTCCCCAGAGCCTTCTTTCCTCCATGCTGAACAGCTCCAGCTCTTTCACCCTGTCCTTGCAGAAGAGGTGCTCCAGCCCCTGGATCATCCTTGTGTCCCTTGTCTGGACCCTCTCCAACAGGTCCATGTCCTTCTTATGCTGAGGGCTCCAGAGCTGTACATAGTACTCCAGGTGGGCTCTCATGAGAGCAAAGTAGAGACAGAATAGTAAGTCACTAACATTGCTTTGCAATAGGGCTTGATCATGGAAATTCATATACTTTTGTCTTAATCTATTACTTTCAAAGCATCCTGAAGCACTGCTCCTTCCATCAGATTTTGTGGAAAGGGGACACACAGAGAGTGTTTTCTCTCTTCCTTCCTCAGAGGGAAGGGTTGCCTTTAATTTTTATTATTTTAGCATTGGCTGAACTGCTGCAATAAAAGTATCTGCCTAGTATTTCCAAACTCCTCTTTGGGGAAATTATAGTTGTGCTTTCACAGTCTCATTGAAATCTAGGACCAAAAGGGGTGTCTGTTTCTCCACTAGGCCCAGACACCCCCATCATTTCTTTCTATCCCTGGTTTGAAAACATCTTCAGATCTTCATCTCTCAACTTGTCAGAATTACAGAATAACACAATTGGAAGGGACTTCAAGAGATCTAGTCCAATCCCCCTGCCAGAGCAGGAACATCCAGAAGAGGTGGCACAGGAAGGTGTCCAGGCAGGTTTTGAATGTCTCCAGAGAAGAAGACTCCATGAGTTCTCTGGACAGGGTGTTCCAGTGTTCTGTCACACACACTGTGTAGAAGTTTTTTCTTACATTTCTGTGGAGCCTCCTGTGTTCCACCTTGCCCTGTGTCCTATCATTGGAGGTCACTGAGAAGAACCTGGCTCCATCCTCCTGACACTCTCCCTTTACATACTTATAGACATTGCTGAGGTCACCCCTCAGTCTCCTATTCTCCAAGCTAAAGAGACCCAGCTCCTTCAGCCATTCCTCAGAAGGGAGATGCTCCAATCCCTTCATCATCTTCATGGCTTTGTGCCAAGCAGTTCCCTGTCTTTCTAGAACTGAGGGCCCCACAAATGGACACAATACTCCAGCTGTGGTCTCACCAGGGCAGAGTAGAGGGGAAGGAGAACCTCTCTCCACCTACTGACCATGATCTTTCTAGATCTTTCAAGATGCCATTGGCCTTCTTGGCCACAAGGGCACATTGTTGGCTCATAGTCATCCTGTTGCCCTCCAGGTCCCTTTCCCCTACCCTGCTCTCTAATAGGTAGCTTATACTGATACATGGGATTGTTCTTGCTCATATGTAAGACCCTACACTTGTCCTTGTTATATTTCCTTGAACTTCTCCCCTCTCTGATACAAAAGCAGTGAGTGCAGCCAACACTGGTGAGACAACCAGGCTGTTCATAGAAGACAACATTAGATCCCAGAGCATTCCCTGGGAGGGAGGGATGACTGTGTGAACAAAGACTAGGCCAACTTCCCAAAAGAGAAGGTTTTTCTGAAAGCAGAGAGAGATTTAAAAAAAAAAAAAACCTCTGCCAAAAGAAAAAACAGATTTCCAAGAACAGGACTTGTTGGACCTGACAGAACCCACCCAGAATTCTTCCAGTTAAAAAATGGATGCAATTAAAAAGTAGGAGAAAAAAAAAAGAAGTTATAAATGAAGTTCAGCTGCAGAACAAAGAAATGGGAAGCAGAGAAATGAGCCCAATCTTGATGAAGCTCCACAAACACAGATCAGCCACACACAGAGCAGTCATTTCCCCTCACAGGCAGCTTTCTGCTATGAAGAAAGCCTTGAGAAATGAGGTTCTTTTGGGCTAAGCATCATAGAATCATAGAATGGTTTGGGTTGGAAGGGACCTTAAAGATCATCAAGTTCCAAACCCCGTGCTATGGGCAGGGACACCTCCCACTAGATCAGGTTGCTCTGTGCCTTGTCCAGCCTGGTCTTAGACACCTCCAGAGAGGGGGGAGCATCCACAACCTCTCCGGGCAACCTGTTTCAATGTCTCACCACCCTCATAGTAAAGAACTTCTTTCTTAGATCCAGCCCAAGGCACAGGTAATTCACAGATCCACCTCAGCTTTTAATTCTTCTCAGTTCTTAGTCCTCAACCCTAGTCCTGATCCAAAAGATTGGATGTTTCTAATGGATGTATTCAACAGGCAGCTTCCTATTTTCCATCTTTCCCTCCAGCCAGTCTTTGCTGTCACTGCACCATCAGACTGTGACCTCAGTAGGCAGCTGGATAAGTCCATCTATTACAGCAAGAGTTTTTGCCAAACTGGGAGGCTTTCAACCCAAAATGGTGAGCTGGCACAGTCTGGATTAAAGACCTCAAAAGTTGACTGAATGAAGTTGAGTTAGATATTTTCTCTGAGAATGAGATAGCAGGAGAGTCATGTCACACCTATGGCTTCTATAATCCCACTTCAGCCTCTTAAAGACATTGGACAGCTAGTGTTTTGGGGAGCTGGAGAAGAAGTTCTAGGGTGCCAAAGGATTGATGCCATCCTGATGAGTGAGAGACAGCAAGTTAGAGGTTAGCTCTGCACCTCCTGATGTCCCTGGTGAAAGCACCTTCAATATTTAATGCATCAGTTTTGGGTTCAAAATCCAAGTCTGGAGATTTTAAGGAGAATATACCTGAGTTTATAAAGGCAAAACACACATTGAGGACTAATTTAATAATTGCACATAAGCCCTGATCTTTGCAGCTCTGGTTTTATGAAACCACTTTGGCTTTTATTGCCTTAAACCATCTGAGGATAGAGAATTGTCCCATTTTTTTAAAGCCCCGATTCTTCAGTCATGTTTTGCAGTGCCCTGAGACTTGTTGGAAAAAATGAGATTTTAGCCTTGCTAATAAAGATGCGACAATAATTAGGAAAAATCTCTTCCTCAGTGCAGCTTTTATAACTCCACAGATACCGTGGTATTAACATTCTGTTTGTCCACCTGTTAGAAGAAACAGATCTGAAGAGCCATAACTCTAAAACAGTGGGTGACAATTTAATGAAAAATTGAGCTCTGCATTTAATTTCCTTTTAAGTTCAGCTGAGCATTCTGTGAGATCAAAGGGGCTTTGTGGTTTGCAAATGATCTATGATATCAGAGAAGCAGATTATAACCCAGGCACAGTTTGGTATTTAAGTAAGTATCTGCTTTTAATACCAATGTTTAAAGTAGGCTAATGGAACTGAAGCACAAGTATCATTTCCTATGATACAAGTCTATAATCCAGTTTAATGTAGCAGTCGAACACTAAAAGCATGTTGTGAATTTATTTCAGTGGTTTGGCCTCCTTTGGGAAGTATCCTGAGCTGCTATAAAACATTTTTAACAAAACAAGTAATCCTGCCTGAGTTTGGGAGCTTTTGGCACAGGTACTGCACCCACACACTTGCAGAAAGCCTTGAGAAATGAGGTTCTTTTGGGCTCAGCATCATAGAATCATAGAATGGTTTGGGTTGGAAGGGACCTTAAAGATTATCAAGTTCCAAACCTCCTGCTGTGGGCAGGGACACCTTCCACTAGACCAGGTTGCTCAATGCCTCATCCAGTCTGGCCTTAAACACCTCCAGGGATTGAAGGAGCATCCACAACCTCTCCAGGCAACCTCTTCCAGTGTTTCACTACCCTCACTCTATAGAATTTCTTTCTTCTATCTAGCCTGAATCAACCCCCTTCCAATTTACATCCATTATTTCTAGCCCTCCCATCACATATCATATTAAAAAGTCCTACCCCTGCCTTTCTGTACCTCCCTTCAGGTATTGAGAAGCTACTCTGAGGTCCCCCCTGAGCCTTCTCTTCTCCAGGCTGAACAACCCCAACTCCTTCAGCCTGTCCCCATAAGGGAGTTGCCCTCTCATCATCTTTCTGGCCCTCCTCTAGACCCACTCCAAGAGCTCAATGTCCCTCTTATGCTGAGGGCTTCAAAGCAATAGTAACAAAAGGTATCTGTGAGGATTCTCTTTTGCTATGGATGCTAGAGGTATCCTGTAGCTGGCATCCCAGCTCATATCCATGCAGCAGTACTGGGGGCAGAAGCCTTGCAAAAGGGATTTTTAAAAACCAGAAACGAACAAACAAAAAAAAAATCCAGGTTAAAACGTTTCTCTGTCTTCTTTCTTCATTAGTTTTGCTTTTCACGCTTTTATTTTTTAACTAGTCCCTCCAGTGACAGATTCCACATTTCCACTGTCAGAAATTCTCATGCTGCATCTTCACCCTCACCAGGATTTTCCCCTCCATGGCCCAGAAACTTCCTTCTCCTCTTTCTTCCTACTCCTTACCTTAAATTTATGGCAAATTCATTCTTGTTTATTTTTGTGCCAGTGTTAATATGTCTATCCTCACCTTGATGTTTAACTCTCTGCTAGGTTTATGAGCAGTCATTATATATAATTGTCTTTCTCAGGCTGAAGGAGTTGACTTTGCCATCTCATCTGGCAAAGCAGTTTGTTCATTTCCTCCTCAGTGGTCCTTCCTTTTCAATCTGAATTTGTCAGTTTTGAACACCAGTGATGGGAATTGCACATGCTGTTCCAGAAGCCTCATCAGCTGCCTGCTTGATGGCATTGATACAGCTGTATCTTTGCTGGAAACATCTCTTGATGCATTTCAGGATTGCATTAGGAGAAAAGGACATGCCATGATGTTGGTATCTGAGACATCTCATGATTAACCAACACATCTGAGTCTTCCTCCTCTGTCATCTCAGTGAATCAACAGAGTTTCTGATTATGGCAGAAATCAAGTGTTAAGTGCAAGACCATGCACTCTGCATTTTACAGTTTCAGCCCATTTCTGCTGTTCCAATCTGTGAGATCCTCCAGGCTTACTTCTAGTACTCCTTCAGTACTGAAAATACTTCTCAACTTAATGATTCCAGTGCATTTATTCTCTGCATCCTCCTTCTAGCTTTAATTTCAAACTCTATCTTTTCTCCAATGGAAGAAAGTGCTGCTCAGCTCAACTGAAGGTCATCTCTCCTGAGGCTAGGTCTATGCCCTTCTTGTAATCTACTGTTCATCCTTGTTTTCTCCATCCTTGGTCTAGAATATCAGTTGTCTTTTCTGTGAAAGCAACCACAGAGAAGCCTCACTCCTCCCTGATCAGAAGTAGAATCATAGAATCATAGAATAGTTTGGGTTGGAAGGGACCTTAAAGATCATCAAGTTCCAACCCCCCTGCCATAGGCAGGGACACCTCCCACAACATCAGGCTGCTCAGTGCCTTGTCCAGCCTGGTCTTGAACACCTCCAGAGAGGGGGCATCCACAACCTCTCTGGGCAACCTCTTCCAGTGCTTCACCACCCTCACCCTAAAGAATTTCTTTCTTATGTCAAGTCTAAATCTACCCCCTTCCAATTTACATCCATTGTTTCTAGTCCTCCCATCCGATATCAAATTGAAAAGTCCTTCTGTAGGACCCCCTCAGGTATTGAGAAGCCACTCTGAGGTCCCCCTTGAGCCTTCTTTTCACCCAACTGAACAACCCCAACTCCTTCAGCCTGTCTTCATAAGGTCCCCCACACTCTTACACCTTTTGCTCTCTGCATCTGCACCACCTGAGGGGAAGTCATAGAATCTACTGCTCATCCTTGTTTTCTCCAGCTAGTCTGCTGCACATCCTCAGTCTAGAATATCAGTTGTCTTTTCTGTGAAAGCAACCACAGGGAAGCCTCACACCTCCCTGATCAGAGGTAGATTAGAGGTTTTGATTTCCCTCTCACCAATTTGGAGAGGTGAACATTTTTGCCTGGATTTGTGATTAAAGCAGCTCTTCAAGAGTGGCTTAGGCCTGTCACACTATTGGAGGAGGATGGGTTCCTGGGAGATGAATGAGAAAAACCCCAAACTGCATCCCCAAGACTACTTTTATACCACTGACCCCACTGGTTTATTTTTTAACTGAGTTTCACATCCTGAAGCTGGACAGACTGAGGTCAGCAGCATTGCCTGGACAGGAGGTGCAGGAAAAGCACAAGGTGAAGTGATTTTAGAATAAATCAAGCCACCAAAGTATCAAAACTATGTCATTAAGTTGTAGTCTAATAGGATAGATGCTTCAGTTTTCACCTTGTTAATCCAGTTGCCCCACTGGATAAATAACTCTGCCTTGTAGTTATTCTTCAAATAAATATGCTCTTAAAACCCATTGTGTGTTTATCTAATATGACTGTCTTAGTGAAGCTAAATTAAATGCTTTTAGCTAAACTTAATTTAGCCTCTTCCTAGAATGCTTTCCAGAATGAGCTGAGGGAGAGGAAATGTTTAACTTGTTTGGCATGAAGATGGTAACCCCAAAAGTGGCTGGAGATCCTCACTCAGGTTAGATATAAGAAAGAAATTCTTTATGGTGAGGGTAGTGAAACACTGGAAGAGGTGATCTTTAAGGTCCCTTCCAACCCAAACTATTCTATGATTCTATAAATTCCTCCTGTGTATTCATAGTTTTGAGGAGTGACCTTAAAATACAGGCAATTATCACTTTTGTGACACCTTTTAGTAGTAGATCATCAAACTTTCAAGTGTGATCAGTGTCACTGATGCCATTTTACATGTGAGGAAACCATGGTATAGAGAAGAGCACCCAAGGAATCAGGAGTGAAGCTGTAAGCACATCCTTGGGCTCCTCTTCATCCAGATCTGGGGGGCCAAGCCACTGTGCTTTCCCTTGGTCATAGAATCATAGAATGGTTTGGGTTGGAAGGGACCTTAAAGATCATCAAGTTCCAACCCCCTTCCATAGGCAGGGACACCTCCCACTACATCAGGCTGCTCAGTGCCTTGTCCAGCCTGGCCTTAAACACCTCCAGGGAGGGGGCATCCACAGCCTCTCTGGGCAACCTCTTCCAGTGTTTCAATCCTGCTTTGAATCTCTTCAAGTCCTTGACCTCTACAACCTCAAGTGGAACTGAGCTCCACAAACCCATCACGTTCTCCACAATCTTGAATTTCCTTCATTCGATGCCTTCTGTTGGGAGACTTGACAAAAAGAAGGAAATGCTGAGCCAGCCTCCTTGTTTCTGATAGTGCATTGAGTTTGGCAACCAGCTTGTGTCCCTTCCCTTTTGTTCCCGACTCATGTCCTCAGCCCTGGCAGGATTTCTGGCTCCTTCCCCATGCCCCTGCTCTCCTGTCACCCTCCCTGATGTCTTCCCAAGCAGGCTTGGCAGTACCTCTGCCCTCAGGCTGAGGCACGTTCTCACCTCCTTGGTTCCTTCACACCATTCCCCCTGTTTTCTTTGCCACAGCCCTGTCAGCAAGAGCTTTTATCACAGCCCTTCTTATTTAGCTCCCTTCCACCGTAAACACCACTTATCTTTTCAATCTCTCTCCATATAAGACTTCTTTTTTTCTTCCCCAGGTCTCAAATTATTCTTGTCATCCTTATCTGAACATCCTTTAATTCCCTTGGCAGTGATACATAGCATTCCAGATGACAGAGAAGCCTTGGTTTTATACCTTGTTGAAATTTACTCCAGCCCATTTCTTACCCATTCTAACCTTTTGTGTGCCCCTTTGACAGGAGCTGCACCCTGAGCTGGGAATTTAACTGCTAAGGGTGCAATAATGACTCTGAGATATTTTCTGCTGGTCAGTGCTGTTGTTGAGGTGCTTCACTGTTTCTCTGCAACCCTTCTGCAAGTGCATTCTCCTTCTGAGCTCATCTTTCCTTGTGCAATACTCCAAATGGGGACCTCTGGCTATCTTTGATGGTATCTCAGGTCCTCCAGGGTGGAAGAAACACCTTTAATAAGTGGCTGCAGAGGTAAACACTTGCTCACCCCCACACAGGACTTCCATTGAGCCAGTGTAAGTCAAAACCACTCAGTTTGGTTCACCTTAATTAATAATTTTTAATTAATACAAGATTTCTGTAAGGGTTTTGAAGTCTCATTAAATTACTCTGCCATCTATCATTGTAACAGTCTCAGAGCTGCATCTGCAACTAATAAGAGCACTCAAATTCCTTCCCACTCTTTTTATATAGGTTATTTTACATCCACAAAAAATGGTTTAACTGAAGGATAACAGGGCAAGGACTCTCACCTTGAGCTGGGTTTATATGGTGCCTAACAATATAAGACCTTGATCCATGGGTAAGCCTACAAAATAATACTGCTGCTGATACTTGTCATGTACCTTCATGCTGCCCAATCTCCTCATTCAGTTATGACCTTCAGAAATTCTTTATCACCTCTTCTGGACACAGGAGTGATGCTGGCTATAAATTTTATCCCCTTGCTTGGCCATCCTTCCTCTGTATCACTCTTTTTTTCACTTTTAGTTTGTTTCTTCTTGCTTGTTTGTCTTCAAGTCATTATGGTCATGAATGTTCCCTCGATGAATATATGGTCTAATTCATGACTCACTTTTCCAAAAATAAATACAAATTAATAGTCCCTTATTCCATTGAAAACATCCCACTGAAGTTAAGGGAACTCCTGATGGGAAAGGGCACAAGATAAATAACAGTAGGAGAATCTATCCCTAAGAGTTTGTCTTAATTAAAAGTATAACTACACCCATTAATAATTTCCCACTGAAAAGGTTGTGAATGTGTAATGTTTAATAACAGTAATGCAAAAAGGTGATATTTAGTTTCTAGCACCCACATGAATGCTCAGCCACTGAATTTAGAAATTACTGTGGCTCCGTGGTTTGGGCTGTAATTAAGATTTTTATGAATCCCTAAAGCTTAGTTTAACTTAGATTAGTCCTGTATTAATTGGAGTTTCTTCACAGTTCTACTCCCAGTACAGAAAAACTCACCTGCTGGTTATGATGCTGTTCTTAGCACTAGAAATGGGTTTAATGTCGGTCTCATCTTTGAGTAGGGTGTCACAAAGTATCCTGTAGAAAAAGTGTTCACAGTGTTGACAGCCATCTAACTCTGTGTGCCCTAATGAGGAAAGGCTGATGTGATATGAACAGCAAAATGTTATTTCTTCCAGAACTAGCTTTTTTTGAAGAGAAAGACTTGGGTGTGTCAGTTGATGACAAACTCAGCATGAGCCAGCAGTGTGCACTTGCAGCCAAGAAGGCCAACCAGATCCTGGGTTGCATCAAGAGGAGTGTGACCAGCAGGTCCAGAGAGGTGATTTTGCCCCACTACTTGGCACTGGTGAGACCACACCTGGAGTATTGTGTCTAGTTCTGGAGCCCTCAACACAGGAAGGACATTGAGCTGTTGGAGCAGGTCCAGAGGAGGCCACGAAGATGGTCAAAGGGCTGGAGCAACTGCCCTATGAAGACAGGCTGAAGGAGTTGGGGTTGTTCAGCCTGGAGAAGAGAAGGCTCAGAGGGGATTTCATAGTAACTTATCAGTACCTGAGGGGGTCCTACAGAAAGGCAGAGGAAGGACTTTTTAATATGATATCGGATGGGAGGACTAGAAACAATGGCTGTAAATTGGAAGGGGGTAGATTTAGACTTGACATAAGAAATAAATTCTTTATGGTGAGGGTGGTGAAGCACTGGAAGAGGAAATTCAGCCCAAAGGTGGATGCCCCCTCTCTGGAGGTGATCAAGACCAGGCTGGACAAGGCACTGAGCAGCCTGATATAGTGGGAGGTGTCCCTGCCTCTGGCAGAGGAGTTGGAGATCAATGATCTTTAAGCTCCCTTCCAACCCAAACAGTTCTATGATTCTATTCTATGATTCCCCTGTTAGACATCAAGGACAAGCCAATGTCCATCAAAGCTGATGAGAGCTCTTTGTCCCTAATCACAAACAGGTGTGTGTCTTGCCCACAATGAGTTTATCTGCAAAAAAAGCCCACCGCAGCACCAGGTTTTCACTGCCAATGAGATGTGGTTACAAGAAGTGGAGAAGATGAGGGCACAGCTCTATGAAGGTAAGTTTGACTCCAGGACTTCACAAGGCAGGAACAGACCAAAAGTCTTCAAGCAGCTTCTGAAATGAGATGATGAAATGATGGATGGTACAATTATCAATGGGCCTCATGTTCTTTCAGCCATTACAAGACCAAGAAAACTTTGAGCAAGTTCCACTTTTCTGCTTTTAGCAGAACTGCAGGTGAATACCAAAGCTCTCTCTCACCACCTCAGGACTCAACATTTAGAATAAACATACCAGGATGCAGATCTTGGCTGTGGCAAAAAGAAGAAGGCAGTGATACCATGTTTCTCCTTGAATTTGCAAGGATCATCACACGACAAGATTGGGGAATCACAGGAAGGAACTTGTAACCCTGACTGAGGACTTAGAGGACCTCAGAGTAGCTTCTCAATACCTGAAGGGGGCTACAGAAAGGCAAGGGTAGGACTTCTGAATAAGATATGTGATGGGAGGACTAGAAATAATGGATGTAAATTGAAAGGGGGTAGATTCAGGCTAGATATAAGACAGAAATTCTTTAGAGTGAGGGTGGTGAAATACTGGAAGAGGATGCCCAGAGAGGTTGTGGATGCTCCCTCAATCCCTGGAGGTGTTTAAGGCCAGGCTGGACAAGGCACTGAGCAGCCTGATGTAGTGGGAGGGGTCCCTGCCTATGGCAGGGGGGTTGGAACGCGATGATCTTTAAGATCCCTTACAAACCAAACTATTCTATGACACCACTTGTCCTCAAGGCCTGTAATCTACATCTTGATGGCAGAGTTTTTCCCTGAGTTTCCTCTTCCACTCTTCACCTTGCTGCCTCAGAGAGAGAAGTGCTGAGCTGGAACACTCAAAATAAAATAAAAAATAAAAAGCCTGAACACTCAAAATATCCTTTAACAGCTGCTTGTCCTGTACCTACCAGGCAGCTCTTCTCATCCTGCTTCCAAAAGAAACCATCTGTTAAACAGCTCCCCAGACCCACATCACCTCTACGGGTGCTCTGGAATTATGACTGCAGTGAACCAGTGCAGCCAGGCTTAAAAAGCATTCTGAAAAGGATTCATGGCAAGTCCAGAAGATGCAGAGAAAATCTGCTTTCTAGCATTACTGGCCTGAATATTGACTTCTCAGGACCCACCAGCTACAGACTAGCAGCACATTACCCTAAAGCAACACCTTCTAAAGAGCCAATTAACCTCCACAGGGCTGTTTGCATTGTGCCCACAAGGGGATACCTGGAAGTTGAACAAGGTTTGTTTGACATGTTAAAGCTGCCTGGTAACAAATGGCAGCTTATTACAGACTCTACAGCCCAGAGTGGCCAAGTGTTAGACTCACCTGTCTTATTGCAGAGCCTTTTGTCCCTGGGTTCCCTCCACACTTTGAGTGAGGTTAAGGGTTGCAAAAGTCAGAGCCACTGCTCAGCAATGCAGCTGCTGGCAATGGAAGATCCAAAGGCAAAATGCAGGGATTCAGTTCCCAAAGTGTAAGAAAGGGATTTTCAGATGTACCTCCCCACATGACAGTGCTTATCTATCACTGCAAATGCAAATGTGATATATAGAATCAACCACAGAATAGTCTAGGTTGGAAGGGATCTTAAAGATCATCTAGATCCAACCCCCTTGCCATGGGCAGGGACACCTCCCAGTACACCAGGATGCTCAATGCCTCATCCAGCAAATATGGATGAGGAAAGCCATGATTCTCCCAGTTTAAGTGCTCTCTGCTCTCCTGACCAGTGGAGGTGTTAGTTTCCTTGAAGGCCACCAGCTCCCAGAAATGGGTATAAACAAGACCCAGGAGACCGCACTTCAGGCTTTCTGAGCTCACTGTTGCTGTTCCTGCTGACACAAAAAGGGCCCACCTGTGGAAAAGAAGAACAAGGAGCCTGTAGCAGCTTCTTCAGTTTTATTGCTGGTTCACCCAGTGGTTCTGCCTTGGAGAGAAGAGATGGTTCTGGGGGATCATGTAGACAGCGTGCACTGTCAAGTTTAGAAAAGTCAAATCCCAATTTCTATAAACAATCATAGACTCATAGAATAG